>JAMLFT010004818.1:0-18764 GCA_026544285.1 Pachyrhizus erosus | reverse complement strand
AAAATAAAAGATAGAAAAAAAGAAAAAAAAAAGAAGAAATAAAAAGATAAAAAATTACAATAATTAATAAATAATATAAAATTTTAATTTCATCACTTTTTTTCAAAATAAAAAAATAATAAACAATAAATTCTATTTCATTATTTTTTTATATGATTTATAAAATTCAAATAATAAAATAAATTATTTTTTATTTTATCTCCTTCCATTTTACTCCCTCCCACTGATCTAAATATACCCTTAGGCTAATCACGACATCATCGATCAGCATTAATGGAAAAATCGAATAATTGATAATCAGCTCAGCGATAAAATTGGACAACCATCAAATAGGTAAGAAGATACGAACTTACCTATTTTCATTGAAATTCACAAGTCATATATATAATAAATTATTGATGGATATAGATATCGTTCAATATAAAGTCATGAATTATATATATGTCATAAGTAATAAAATATATGTTAACCGGTATCTTTAATAAAAGTATTTTGTATTTATTTTAAAAATATTTATAATATTAAATATATAAGATGTGTTTAATTTTTATTATTTAAATAGTTAAAAGTAATTAATAAAATATATTAAACGTCTCTTATATAATCAATATCTGTAATGTGTATATTAGTATTATTCATATATAATAATTATTTTCTTTTGGTACAATATACAGTTAATATTTTAATGTTTACTTTAAAATTACATGAATTTATTAATTTATATTGGTTAAGTAAGGAATGATTTGAATACTTTTTTTTATTAAAGAAAAAGTGAATTATAAGTTTGAGATATTTTTTAACCACCGTAATAATAAGTTTGAGATTGATTTCTGTTTCCTGCATTTCAAATATAAGCAATATTTTAAACATACATTTTGTTTAATTAGTAATTGTTCTTTAGTAATAATCAATTTTTGTTATTTTATCTCATAATTTATACTTATTGTGAATCCTCGCCTTCTTCGGTCTTTTAAAAAAAAAAACCCATCAAATCAAATGCTTCATTTGTATTTGTATTTTTTTTTTTATCGTCTCAGATTATATTGGAGTTTCCTCAAACTTTTTAATTCAAACGATTTTAACACTCTGTTTTTTATGACCATTGCCTATTCCTTCCACCGCTCAATGTACTATTTCCTTAACTGTGTCTAAACCCATTTGTGAGGAAGATTATTATTTGATACAGGTTTAAGGTAAAAAAAAACACATTATTTTCCATTGTCAAGTTTTGTCATACATTTTAGGTTTTTTACTTGTTTTATAAAAATGAAAATAAAAATTAAGTTATTTTCTTCTTTTTTTCGTCCCCCCTCTCATATGAAAAACGAATGCTCTTATATAATGCATCCATCTTCCATTTTTTATTAACCCCTTTAACTCTCCAAAAAAAAAAAAAAATCTTTAGCTAAACTGCTTTTTCTTTATCACTTTACTCTAATTTACTCTTCCATTTTTGTATTTTTTTCCCCTTTTTTTAGTGTTCTGCAATAATATTGTCATGATTTCTAATTTAAACATTTTCTCTTTTTCAACCTTCTGACTTTCATGCTACAATGGATTAGGGTTTCCCAATATTTTGCATTTACCCAAGCTTTTGAGGTAATTTTTTTCAATTAGTTACAATAATAAATAAACAATCAAATATTTTATTTTAATTAATTTTTTAGTTTTTCATAAGTATCTTCCTTTAAAGATAATCTTATTTAAAACACTATTCAATATTAAATTGGAATATTCCTATTAATGAAGATTCAAACATTAACTCATAATATTATAAAGAAAATGGATCTTATTACTATACTCATTCCTGGTTTGTATATTTTTTAATTGATTTGAAATCTTGAAAATAATATTCATATTGATCTATTATTATTATCATTAAAAAGATTAAGTTTAGATTTATTTTTTTTAATTTGAGTATCTTTCGACTAAAAGTCAAAAATTAATCTGTTGAGATATTGAGATCTATTTAATAGTTTATTAGTAATCATGTCACACCATATTGGTATGATTTAAATTCACCTTTAGTTCCTATAATTTTGTAAATGTGTAGTTTTAACCTTCATAAAAAACTAATTGTAAATTTGAGTTTTAATATTAATCCATCAAAATTGAATGATTTTAATTTACTGTTAGTTTATCATCCAAAATTAAATAATAAATATTAATGTGGTTGTTGATAACATGTGTGATTAATTTATTTAAATAATAAATTAATGCTATTAAAAATAAAAAAATAAATTTGCTTTAATTTTATTTTCAAAATTTAAAATATTTTTTTTTTATTTTTAATATTATTCATTTTTATGTAAATAAGATATTTGTACATGTTATCAATCAAGACTATTTTGATATTTTTTATCTAAATTTTGACAACAAATTAATAGTAAACTAAAATTGTTCAATTTTAAAAACATGAGGACTAAATATATAATTAAACTTTTATAAGAATCAAAATTGTACATTCACAATATTATAGAAACTAAAAGTGAATTTAAAGCCAAAAGGTTAATAAACACATTAGTTAACAATCTTATAATCATTTTCAATATGTTTAGGATTTGTTTGGTAGTCATGATAGGATAGGATATAATAAGATAAGAACACGATAGAATAGAATATGATAGGATAAAAACATGATAGAATAGGATATGACAGGATAAAAACATGATAGAATAGAACATGACAAGATAAGAACATAATAAAATAAATAACACACGATAAGAGTATGATAGGATAAGAATATGATAAAATTTAATCATATCAAATATTTGTTACACATTAGATAATATTATGTTATATTATATTATGTTTTACATGAACTAAATAAGAATAAGATATGATATACATTAATGTCAAATGATATAATTATCCTTTTAGTTAAAATTATATTTTTTATAAAAATAAATTTAAAAGTAAAATATATTTTAAGTCTTTCTAAAATTAAAAATGTTTGAATTAAGTTCATCTAAAATTTTTCATTTTATTTTCATTCTTCTAATTTTGAAATATATAACTTATGATCCTAAGCATTATCTAAAACAATTTTTTCTTTGTATAAAAGTGAAAAAATGTTAAGGGTTGAAAGTAATATAATTTAAATTTAGAAGAAAAAAAATATGTTTCAAAATCAAAGGGATTAAAATAAAAAATAAAAAAAATTTAGAGGGAATTAAAACATATTTGACCATAAATTTAATTTTTTACTTTCTTAAAATTTTTACAAATTATAAAAGTTACAGTTTAATCTATTTTAAAAAATATATATGTAGTTCTTTTTTTACAATTTCTAAACTAACTTTTTTCTTAGGATAAAAATTATATTGGCAAGTAAGATAAAATTAAGTTTATCACACTATATTAGTTTAATAAATATTAGATTAAAATAAAATAAAATAATTTATCATATCATATCTTATTTATTTTGACCATCAAATGGATCCTTAAATTAAATGATGATTTATTAATATAATTTTTATATTCTTTTTTATAATTTTTTTATCTCATTAAATATAAAAGTAATAAAATCAATAAATTTATAATAACTAAACTTTACTGTAATCTTTCTCTCTATATCTCTATGTGTGTATGTGAAAAAATAACTGATGATTATTAATAATCACTACATTTAAAAAAAAAAAATTCATAGAGATGTATCTTTAACTATTTCTATAAATATAAATAACTTTATCAATTGACAAATTAATAAATTAAGAATGATAAATAAATAGTTAATAAAACAAATAATGGAATAAACAAAAAAATAATAAAAAGATTGCATGATAATCGTAAAAATAATAATCATATAATAATTTTATATTTTCAAATATATACATATATATCCTCATATAATTACATAATTTGTTATAAAATAAAAAGATACAGCAAAACTTATATTCTCTTCTCATACTTACAAAGCCACGTTTATTTATATTTATATTTTAAAAAAATTATGGCTTTTGTTTCGGGGGACATAAAGACTTTCCCTATATCTGGTTGAATTCTTAATTCAGGATTATTTATTCTAAGCACATCACAACATCTTTAATTCTAATGAGATTTTATGTTAGTGTGGGTTGGCTTCTATATAGTATGTTGAACTCAAAGTCCTATTTCATGATATTAAACTTTATTGGAAAGCTGGTTAACGACAAATGGATTACGCATTGGAGATGATGAATGGGGTGTTTGCGTAACAAATATGAAAATTTGAAGTTACTTGGAATAGCTTTGCAGTGTTTAGATCTAAAGAAAAAAGCTTTGCTGTGAACGTGAGTATTGACGCAAGTCTTAATGACACAAGGGAATGCCAAACAAGCGTGAAGGTCAAGTTCAAGTACATCATCACCTTTTTACTAAATAAACTTGGTGTCACCAGGGAGTTCATATTCCACGTAAATGTATACTTTTTCAGGAGAAAAATTTATGTGCAGACTTCTTAGCTAAAATTGGTGGTTCAAGGGGAGTACAACATTTAATTGTTTTACAAGAACCTCCAACTAAAATCTGGACATCATTAGTCACTCATGAGATAAGAGTTTGCTTTACAAGGAAGTATTTTATTTATCATTTTTTTTTCTCTTTTATTCTCTCTTCTAACAATAAATAAATAAAATCAAATACTGAAGATATAATTTACAATAAAATGTTACATTCATCATTTTTCTTGAATGTATAATTTGACTCTATCTACATATCTAGTTTGGTAAAGAAATTTTTTAAATTTAATTCTCTTCCAAACAATTTTTAAAGTAATTAATTAATAAATTATATATATATATATATACACACACATATATATACATGTTCAATTTCGAAATCATAATGTAATAAGTATAAATTTCTATTTTAAATACATCAAATCAAATATTAAAATGTAATTAGTTAGATTTTCACTATTATTTCACCTTTTACTTTTCAAAACACATATATTGCAAAAGGTATGGTTATAGTATTTTTTCATTTGATGCATAATTTAAAATCTATTCTTATAAATTATAATAAATAATTTAGATAAGAAAGCTTTCATTCTCCTATCTAGTAGATGTGACTCAGTTAGTAATATATGTTGTGCTTGTGGAAAAGAATGAAGTTTGATTTTCGCATATTACATTCTTGAAATTAGATAAAAGGTTTTATGTAAGACCTATCTTTTTTAATATGTGAATAAGTTATTGAAAATAATTAAAAATAAATTTTAATCTCTGTGAAAAAATTAATTAAAATACGGTATTTTTTTTTCTACTTGGATTTTTGTGAAAAAATCAATAGAAATTAAGATTTTGTTGCTAACTGTGAATGTAGGAATTCATGTGAAAGTAAGTGGTGAAGTAATCTAATAAATTAGTTATAATTAATTATAATTAATTCTTATAAGAAGATTTTTTCTTTAATTAAAATAAATCGTTTATTTTTACCGAGTTCTTGATTAAACTTCAAACAAAAATTTGGAGCTAGAGAATTTTTCCTAAATCACACAGAGATATTACAAAGTCCTCCTAAAATATTTTATTGAGTCACATACTCATCGAATCAAATCTTGCCATAAAAAATTTGTTAGATTTAATTTGCTAAATTCCTTATTTCCTTGAGAAAAATTTCTAATAAATTGTATCATCATTTTGCACCAAATTAAATTAAATTCTTTCTAGTTAACTCAACTATATCGCACGTGCATATCCTCATGCAAACAAAGAAAAAATTGTCTCGAATTCTTTGATTGAAATCACTCCAAGTTCCTAACTAATGGTTGCATCAAAGTTACTAACCCATCATTAAGTTCTTACACCTATGTACTTTGTTAGTGCATGAAAATCACTTAATACCATAATTTTTCAACCATTATGGTTGGCCACTTCATGAATTTTAGGGGGTGCTCAATTGTTTTTTTTTTTTTCACTCAGGAATTAAGTTTGAAATATTTTGCTAACCCATTGTAAAGTATTTCTATTTAACAAAGTAATAAACTTCACATAGCAAAGTCTCACCTAGTAAGCTTCTCATTCTATCCATTTCTTCTACTAATTTTTTCTTCTATTATCCATTCCTTCATTTTTTTTATTCCGTAATCCTTAAGGATTCAAAATTTGGAAGCAAAGAGCTCAAGATCACTATTTTCTCTCAAACCTGTTTCTGTCAAGGTTAGCTTGAAATCAAGTAAGGAAAATTTACTATTTTCTCTGTTTTCTTTTTTTATGTTAATCTATGATGATGTTGTTTTATAGGATGGAAGCATATATTTTTTTAGTGACGAATACATGAAATGTGGTGGTTGGGTTGAGGATATGCAATGTCATTTTTTATGCTTGTTATCCAGACAAATTCTGTATGAATATGTCCTATCATTTTGATGATATCTTTCTGTGTGGTATATGAATTAATTTCTATTTGTAGGATTAGAAACTAGACTCAATTTTAAAATAAAGCTGAATCTTTTTTGTTAACATTGTTAAGTAGTATTGTAACAACATAATATGCAAAATACTAACAAATATTAAATTATTAGTTTTTATTGTTAACATTATTATTTTTTAACAAAAAACTAAGAAAAAAAGAGGATGTCATAATTATAAAAGACAATAATCTTATCACACTTGTTTAACAAAACTAATTCATAAACTAGCTAAAAAGTTAACCGAAAGCTTATAAGTTAGGAGTTAAGAGTTGAAAAGTTGAGAATTTATAAACTAACTAATTGAATTAAATGTGTTTATTGAAATTAATTATAATTTAATCATTAAATATAAAATGACATAAAATGAAATATTTAATTATTTGGTTATAACTTTATATAGACACATTTACTTTCAAATTTTGAATTTATTTTTAATAATTTATCATTTAAAAATTATGAAAATAATTTTTAAATTTTATATTATGAAAGAATAAGAAATATTTGATTATTTTGTTTAAGTATCATCAAGTACAGTGATCTATTAGTGAAAGTCATTTTAAAAATGATTTCTATAATAAAATATAAAAAAGTAAAAAAAATCAAAAAAATTAATAAAAATAAAAATATAAAAAAAAATAGTTAAAATAGTTTATAAAAATACATTAAAAGCCACTAAAATAAGTTAGTATATCAAACAAACTTTTTGATTAAGCAACTATACTGTACAATTTACCAAGTACACTCAATCTATTATTGGAGGACAATTTTAAAATCTTTTACACCACCAATACATTTTAATTAAATTATTTTCAAACTTACTTCTATAATAAGCAGAACAAAATTTGAAGTAACAAATTTAACTTTTTGCTTATCAAAATTCATTTTGAGCGTTAATTTTTGTTAAAGTACTTTAAATTTTTATTTTAAAGTAATGATTTTATTATTTAATTTGTTTCTATATTATTTTTAAAATATTATTCTGATACATGTTTTTAATATTAAAATTTTAAAATATAATTCCATCATAATATAAATCACATGTGTTATGCTTTAAAAAAAATAATATATTTGTAAGATGATGCCTTTTCCCGTTTTATTGTCGCTCTCAAAGAAATTAACGGATTGTACTATTTATACAAAACAATATATTTAAAATACATTTTTTAACACACTTTTTAAAATATATTTTTATATTTTAATAAATTTTAAAAAGTATGTTTCTAATACTTCTCATTTATTATAAAACATGTCTTACTTTTTATATAATTATTTTCATAAATTTTAATTATGATACTATTTTTTAAAATTAATGAGTTCAATTTTCACGTACAGTTAATATTAAAAAGAATATATATGTTTAATTAATAAAAAAATTATCCTAATTATTATTTTTAATATTATAATTATAAAATTTAATAAATTTATTATATATAATGGTTTGTAATTAATAATAATTATGGAATGGCGTCTATAAATTATTCGGATCCAAATATTATAATATGTGATCCTGAGCGGAGACATGAGGAAGAATCTTTGATGGCTACCCAATTTCCAACCCACCCACTGGCAATAATTATGCTTGACATGTTTTCAACTATCAACTTTTCTTTTCTTTGTTTATTTCATTGTCATTACTCATTATCATCCCATAATGCATGCAACATTCATCTCCTGCTATTGCCTTTGGACCATCTCTCTTTTAACAGGCCTGGGTCAGCTGCCTAGACCAATTTCACACTGGGCCTTGCCTTTTACACCTCTATAATTATAATTGCTTTTTTTTTCTTCTAAATTATACTATCCTTATAATTTCTTGGAAATACCCTTACATTTAATTAAACACAAAGTAAATTTCTTCAATTTATTTTTAGTATAAATAAAATTTTCAAATTTTTTTATTATTTATTTTATTTTTGCTTAAAAGTTTATATTTTAAAAAATATTCATAGACCTGTAAAAACTTGCAAACATTTATAAAATTCATAGATACCTTCCAAACAGATAATGTACATATATAGAATGGAATAAATTTCCATCCAATAGAACAGACAATAAGAAATTACCACTTGTCTTATCCCATTTCCATCCATAATTTCAATCCATCTCATATAACTGAATCCCTCCTCATTATCTTCATTCGCCTTCACACTGCCTCCAAACAATAGGTATACATTTAGGTTAGGAAACGAGGAATAAGAATGAAAAAAAAAAAATCATATATCCATTTTTTTTTTCTTTTTTCATCTCACTTTCACTCTGTTTTTCTTTTTTATTTCTTTCTTTCTTTTTCATTATATCATCTGTTATTTCTATAATTTTCTATCTCTACTCTTTTTTTTTCTCTTCTCTACCTCTTTCCTTTCCATCTCAATCTATCCAAAATGAGGTGGGCGAATATAGGCACCGGTGAGAGTTGAGACTGATGATAAATTGTGCTGCGGAGCGATTCTTGTGTTTAAAAGTGCTTCTTGTCTTTAGAAGTTAAAATTTTTATAGCTTCCCCAAATTGCAAAAACTCTTGATTTTTGCTCCGCTAAAAATTAACTTTAAAAGGAAGAGTTATTATTCCCTTTCTTTTTAAGTTGTAATAACTTCTATACATAAATTTTGTTTAGTTTAAAAAAGGAAATAGGTCTTTGCCTTTACGGTGGTATATATCAAAACAAATTAACGTTTACTCTTGATAGCTAATTGTCTGATTCAACACTCAGACAACTTGGTCACATTTGGAGGCTAGAAAACGAATTCTAAACTGCACAACTCATCTGAGGTTTCCAATTGGATGTTAGTTGAGATCGGCATTTAATTTTTGCTTTTTATATCTATATGCCTATAAGCAAGAAAAAGATATATTCTGGTATTATGCACTGACGATAGGATCAAAAGCCAAAAGAAATTTCCTTTCAAACTTTCAATAGTATATGATAAAGTTTTTATATGGTTCGAAGATAACTATATATATACTCCAGAAAACTTTAAGGAATGCACAAAATCTTGAATGATACCGTGCCAGATTCAGCTTTCATAAACAATTAAAATTTTACATACGTTATTGTCGGAGTAATAATGTTAGGTTAATTAAGTATAGAAACATTAAATGATCTGTTCAACACTTTAAGATAGTATATAAGAGGCAAAAACTATTCTCTTGATTAAAAAAGCATGATCACAATGATCTATTCAAATTGTTATTGAGGATTAATTTCTTCCATTTTGAGTTACTTATTATTCTTAAACAGAGCTTATAAAATTAATTTTCAGTAATTAATGTAATATAAATACTATAATAAGAAAAATAATAATGTTATTAAGACTATATATGTTAGACCTTGAATACCCTAGACATTATGGAAAAGAATTACAATTTAAGATTTTCCAAACACAAGACTACATACATTGTGTTTATTTTTTTCAATATATATATATTGCTTACTTACAACTACGAACTGCGTATAGGAGTGTTTATCTATGTATATTTTGAAACCATTAATAAGTACCTAAACATGAGTAACTAAAACATTTCAACAATTGAAGCTCGGATTAATTATTTTAATATTAGAAATCAGGCTATTAGAGAAAACAAGTCTGGTTCATAGAATTATAGTTAGTTGATTAAGAAAAACATTGCTCCTCTTATAATCCAATGGAATCTGGATAAATCAACTATGAATGTTATACTCAGACAAGATTAAATAACTCGCGAGTATTAAGTACCTACTTAGAATTTGGAAGTGGTCAGAAGAAATTTTTTCTATCTCCATGTATAACATATATAAAAATAAGATTTTTTATATATAAGAATAAAATAAATAAATTTAAAATATTAGATTTTATTTTCAATAATTAAAATTAAAATACATCAATTGAGTTTTTTTAAAAGTTATATAACTTTTTAAACAATAACATGATATTAAATTTAAACTATTCAATAATCCACTCACTATGTTTATATATAGTCTCCCTCCAGAATAATTAGATTTAGATTAATCCTGGTGTACGTATAAATTAAATGAAGATCTATTTGCAAGGGAAAAAGGATGAAAATAAATATCAACGACTTAGATAATTAACATATCGTCAGACATATGGCTTAGATGTTCGGAATTTTCTCCGGGAGTAATCGATGTAATTGAAGGATTTATACCAAAGTAAAACAAGGCAAACAAATTTAATTAATGTAAATTGAATGGGTGGCAAATTCTGTGGATCTTTCTTTCCGTTATCCGATTACTTAATTTTCTGTAATATGGATGCCAGCCAGACAGATTTGGAGAACAAAACAAAATTCCACCGGGCAATAAATTTTGCATCTGCCAAGCACATGCAATGGTGCACCAAAGCACAGCTTTGTTCCTAAACTTTGATGAATCCTTCTAACACTTAATTTTTCTGTCTGACTTGGCTGGGCCCATGATCTTTACTATATGTACGTTGCCTAATTAACCCAGATTTAGATTATTGGCTTTATAACGCAACGTTCAGACTTGTGTGCCCATAGAATCTTGTCTAAGATAATTTTCAATTGTCAAAGCAAGAATTGTACGTACTGGGCAATGCACTGCCACATACGACATGCACTTATGAAGCATAATAAAGCCCCACCAATCACCTAATTAATAATGCTTAAGTTCAAACTAATACGATTAATTATTGGGATACTCCTTTCACAAGCTATATTTGATACTCGTGTATCTCACCTCTGTGAATGATCGGGTTATGCACAAAATATAGATGTGTATAAATATGTTTTCCAAAATCTAACCCAACTTAAATAGATTAAAGAAACTTCCATGCAACTGCAACGCCTTTTCATTGAGGTGGATACCACATATCATAACCTATATATCAAGTACACTTGCATATAACAATTAAGGCATACATACATGATGAATGGGAAAACAAATTGCACCGACATAGAGACAAGTTGCAGAAACAAAACTAGAAGTTGTTCAGCTCAACAGACAAAGACAAAAGTTATGGCATATGGGAAATGCAAGCTTGGCCAATGGGAGAAAGACAATAGTCCACATGATAAGTAGGAGCAATTTAGCTATAGCCATGTGTGAATTGCAAATTGGCACTAGTTTCATTGTGTCAGTCCAGTAGTACAAAGTTTTGGAGGTTAAACTTTACTTCTTTGGTGATAAAGGCAGGTGCACCGAACACGCGATGAATAATTGTGTGAAAACGGTGTAACATTAAATACCGCGAACAGTTAGTGGTTGAAAGCAATTAAAGTCACAGAGGGACCAGCTTGTGATTGTGATATCGGACCTCTCTCTGCGTTATAAAAACCTCTTCAAACTTGTGCAAATTCCACCAACGAGGATTGAAGAGTCTCAGTGAGTTGATAGCAATTAAAAGATGTTGCTAAGGTATAAAAGAGTAGCTTTGCTGTTATTGCTTTGTGCTCATACCTTTGTGGTCAATGTGATTGCAAGGAATGTGGCAACTGTGAAATATGATGAAGAAAAGAATGTAGGGTTTGGGAAGGGAGGTGGGTTCGGTGTCGGAAATGGTGGGGGAGGAGGAGCCGGTGGTGGGTTTGGAGGTGGAGGTGGATTTGGTGGAGGAGGAGGAGCCGGTGGCGGGTTCGGAGGTGGAGGTGGAGGTGGAGGGGGATTTGGAGGAGGTGCTGGTGGAGGCCATGGAGTTGGAGGTGGTGCTGGTGGAGGGTTTGGCGGTGGAGCTGGTGGAGGACATGGGATTGGAGGTGGTGCCGGTGGAGGGTTTGGTAAAGGAGGAGGGATTGGTGGTGGGATAGGTAAAGGTGGGGGACTTGGTGGTGGTGGTGGCATTGGGAAAGGTGGAGGAATAGGAGGTGGTGCTGGTGGAGGGCTAGGAGGTGGTGGTGGTTTTGGAAAAGGAGGTGGCATTGGTGGAGGGATTGGAAAGGGTGGTGGTATTGGAGGAGGTGCTGGTGGAGGCTTTGGAAAGGGTGGTGGTGTTGGAGGAGGTGCTGGTGGTGGGTTTGGAAAGGGTGGTCACGGTGGTGGTATAGGTAAGGGTGGAGGTGGAGGTTTTGGTGGTGGCATTGGAAAAGGTGGTGGTGTTGGAGGAGGTGCTGGTGGTGGTTTTGGAAAGGGTGGTGGTATTGGAGGTGGAATTGGCAAGGGCGGAGGTTTTGGTGGAGGCGTTGGCGGAGGAATTGGAAAAGGTGGTGGCATTGGAGGAGGAATAGGCAAAGGTGGAGGGATTGGTGGTGGAATTGGAAAAGGTGGTGGCATTGGAGGAGGAATAGGTAAAGGTGGAGGTTTTGGTGGTGGTGTTGGAGGAGGAATTGGAAAAGGTGGAGGCATTGGTGGTGGAATTGGAAAAGGTGGTGGCATTGGAGGAGGAATAGGTAAAGGTGGAGGTTTTGGTGGTGGTGCTGGTGGCGGATTTGGTGGTGGAGGTGGTGGAGGAGGAGGCGGATTTGGTGGAGGATCTGGAGGTGGATTTGGGGGAGGAGCTGGAGGCGGATTTGGTGCAGGAGGTGGATTTGGTGGCGGTGGTGGAGGAGGAATTGGTGGTGGAATTGGACGCCACTGAGCGTTGCCAACGTTGCATGCATGACAAAGTTATATGTTAACGTCTTTGAATTAGCCATGTTAATTGGTTTATTGAAAATATAGTAAGAGTAAGAAGACATTAATTATTAATGTTGGTTTCATAATATTGATGAACTCCGTTTCCTGTAATAATTAACGTTGAATTAAAGAATCAGAGATATACTATCATATAATTTATGCACTCTTTTTGTATTGAATGAGAAGAAGAAATGGCTGGAAAATCACTTTCGAGCATCGCACCTGACATTAATGTTGTGCATTTTGTGTTAGCCTAACAAATCTTTATGATAGGGGGTTTACCATGAATTTACTCAAGCTGACTTCTCATTTGATCGACTAAGATTATTAGATCAACATGGATAATTAATTATTTTTTCTTATATTAACTAATTAATCACTAAAATAATTGTGATAAAAACTTATCTTTCTTTAAGACAAATTACCTATTCGTATAATGTTTATACAACATTTTTTCTAATATTATTTTACTCCATCTTTTTTCCATCACCTAGCTTATTTATTTTATCTTACATACTGTCTTTCTCTTTCTTTCTTTTTTATTTATTTTCTGGTCTTTTCCTGTATAATTTTTGGACAAAATTTTTGTACTAGTACAATCTATCTTTAAAATTTAATGTTAAATGTTCTTACATCATCATTTTAAAGATAATTTTAATTGTTAAACTAAAATTTAAATCTATTTTATATTTTTTACTATTAAATATATTTACTTTTTATTTCATAATTTTATAAATATTGATGGGACCACTAAAGAGATATATAATAGTATTAATTGTAAAAATATTTATATCATAACTTTTTAAAGAATCATCAATTCATATTATCTTAATTTAATTTAAAATAATGTAGGTTGCCAAAACTCTTGCCAAATAAATGATATCAAGTGTAAAAATTTAATAAAATAAAATCTTAAATAATATTTTATTAAAATGAATTTATTCAATTTAATTATTAAATTTTAAGTTATCATAAAATAGATTTTATTTATAAAATTTTACACAATAAAAAATTAATTGATATATAAAAAACTCTATGTTACATAAAATATATATAAATAGTTATTATTTTAATTATGTATTTAAAAATATTTAAATTTGTAAAATTTTATATATGTGATTATCAAGATACTATTATATGATTTTTTTATATAGAGATAATATTACTATTTTACATTTGACACCTACAAGTGTCATTTGACCCCGTAGCATGCCCGTGTGTGAATTATGTAGTTTCGCATTGTGATAAGAAATTGCATCTTGTGTTAATCAGATTTTAAATAATTTGAACGAGATAGTATGACACAAAATGATAAATAAAAAATTATAATTTATATTTTTTTTCATACTTTTAAATGTTTTTATTTTATAATTAATTTTATACATTTTATATTTTTAATTTTAATCTGCCGGTCAGACGTCTAATGATGGGTTACGCAAGATAGATGCATATAAAACAAAAAAACTCATTCATTTTGCCAACTATTTCAGCCTAACCTGTTAAAAACACAAACCAATACAAATATATCTATCTCTATTCTCTCTTCTATAATTGTGAATTTCGGAAAAAGAATCTCTTTAAATTTACTTCGCGTAAAAATAATTGGGTTTGGTTGATAAAAAAGATTAAAGTAAAATTAATTATAAAATTTATGAATTTTACTATATTATTTATCACCTATTTTTATCTATTTCTCTATTTTTTTATTTTTTTTAAACTAAACACTTTCTATTTTTATTTTATTTCTTATCCATTGTATTTTTACATTTTATGTTTTTCCTCTCTACCAAATATTACAAAAGAATACGCGATTTGGAAACGGAATACATATACATGACCCTTTCTTTCTTTCTTGATGTGGCAATATGAGAAAAGGAAGCATTTATTATATAGGCAACTGTATGCCTAATAATTTGGAAAGTCCTATTCACATTCAAATTTGATATGTATATAATGGAGATAAGGAAGTGTACCCGTTATTATAATTAGAATAGCTATAAATAACCAGGACCCATTGATGGATTATCATCTCATGCATGTCATCTTCATGACATCTAAAGATAAAAGACGCTTCAGTGCAAACATCGATAAGGAAAGCCCATTTCGTTGATCAAGTAATACAGTTCATATACCACCTAGTTGTTATCATTTTCCTTTGTATTTTTCTCTTTTTTTCATCAGCAAATGAAATTTATTCTTCCTGAGAATCAGAGACACACAAACAGATAGATACAAACTTTATGGTATAACAAAGAAGTCAAGAATCTTAATTTATACAGTACCCAATATAACCTGATACGGGTTTCATTCCCACTACAACTCTATTGATATATTAAGCCTTAGCTAATAGAATATGCACTTGATCGATGATTTAATTCCTCCACCGAATCATCTGAATTCATCATAACTACAGCCATAAATGATTGTTACCTTAGCTAGCAAAGCTTCTGTCATTCCATCAGATTCAAAGCCTACAACAAATTAAAGCAACGGCACGACCCCAGTTGTAAAACACCACCACTCATGCAGTCCATATTTGGCTTTAGAGGATTAAGAACACCCTCACTAACATGGGAATTATTATGTGATTTTGATCACTACCTAATTTATAATTTCAACTGCTGATAAAGAAAAATTATAATTTCAATTATTTTTTTGTATGATACATAATTAACTATTGTTAATTTTTTTCTTGTAAATTAAAAAACTTGAATACATAGATATTAATTAGGAAATAATGGATAAAAAATGTCCAGAACTACATAGTGATTTCTCTTTTAACACATTTTTCTCTGTTATTTATAATTTATTAAAAAATATAAAATTTTGAAAATTTTATTAAATAAGAGGTGACATTTGTTAATTTTTATGATTTTTAATAAATTTTAGCCAATAAAAAATGTGTTTAAAAGAGTATTTTAGTAGCATTCTCATTTTCCAATGCCTAATTAAAAACAAAAAATACTCAAAATATTTGTTGGTGATACAATGCTTCTTTCCTTTTAGTATAACAAAGCAAAGGATAAAGGTATCATGTGCTTTTTGTAAATTAATTTACAATTGTTTTCATATGAAAAGTTGCATCTCAGAAATATTAATGTTATGAAAAAACTTCCTTAAAATAAGTTTGAAGTTATATTAGATATTATGCTTTATTTTTCTATTTATACGTAATTAAACAATCATTTTTTAATGTCTTAAATACTCTATCATTCTTTTATTCGTTAGATTTTTTTGCAATTACACCTTAATCATCAGAGGTTGGCTTAAGGCTTTTATATTTGTGTTGTAGTTGATCATGTGCTAATTTGATTAGCATCTTATAAGCATTGTAAGTGTTGTTAGGCATTTTCAACTAATGATCTCTTGCTCAAAAAAAAACATAAAATAAAGAGTATCTCAATCCCATTAACTTCTAGCCTCTTGGTTAGATGTTAAATTTGGTCATCAAAGTCTAAAGAGTAAGATGTGTGTTGTACAACCACCTATTCCGAATATAAACACCTTTTCTTACAACTAATAGAAGTTGTAAGTCTCTGGTATCATCAAATGCGTAAATCATTTTAGACAATCTCATTTATTAATTCATTCCATTCTACACATAGAAATATCTCATAATTTTGATTTTATCAAGTACGTTTCATCTTCAAATATCATTATTATATCAATTTTTTTATTGTGTCAAAGTATTTATGAGTCCAAAATTTTAATTGTGTGTCAGTGTATGTATAAGCGCTAATCAAGAGATCCAATTCATATGTTATTGTAAACTTCTTGATATCCATCTTTAATTTTTATAGATAAAAAAAAAGTGTTAATCACTATCACTAGTTAATGTCCTTGTTATATAGTCTCATAAAATTACAGGCTGACTTAAACCCACCCACCAACCTACAAAATTCATTTTGAACATCATTTAAAATTCTAATTACTTTGGCATAACAATAAAAAAAAACTTTATTGGACTCGGCCAAAAAATTTTAAATACAAGTTAATAACAAATCAAACACTATTAACAACAACAAAAAATATATATATAAGAACTAACTAATCCTAAAACTATTTTTAGTGTAAAAATAAGAAAATTTTAATTCTTTTTTGTGTGGGGATTGAAACTAAAAGTAATAAATAGGTCCAGTTGGTAGAAGAGAAACATAAAACAAGTGTGGAGAAAAGAAGAAAAAGGCAATGAAGTATACGTATTAAAGTCATTTAGTAGCATGAAAATAACATATAAATATTAAAAATAACGGTGGGTCTCACACATCTGAACTTCCACCCTTGCATGCGATGATGAGTAGAAATAGAGCAACTCAAAA
The DNA here is from genome assembly GCA_026544285.1 of Pachyrhizus erosus. Lineage (NCBI taxonomy): Eukaryota > Viridiplantae > Streptophyta > Magnoliopsida > Fabales > Fabaceae > Pachyrhizus > Pachyrhizus erosus. Next base: position 1,482 of record JAMLFT010004818.1, on the reverse strand, counting down.
TTATTTTACCGTGTTACCCTCAACCTCCACCTCCTCTTCCTATATTCACCTTCTTCTCTTGCCTTCATTTTGTTTTGCCCAACACTGCACCTTTCTATTTCTTATAGAGGGATTCAAAATTCTTGCATAAACAAACTAAAATTGCTTGGTCAGATGTTCTTTAATCGATTTTGTATATACATAATGAGTTACAGGGACGATTTGTAGGGTTAAAGTATAAAAAACGAAGAAGAAAAAAAATCAAAACTGAGGGCAAATAGTATTTTTCTTTTATACATTATTTTATTTCTATTTTTTCTTTCAAATCAAACAACTTCAAAATCTTATTTCTACTATATTTTTCTTAAATTAAACAATATATTTTTTTATTATATTTCTCACATATTTTTTTATTTTTGATCATTAAAATTTTTCTTTATTATTTTTAATTCTTAAACATTTTTCATTTTCATTTTTAATTCTTAGCAACAGACTAAAAAATAAAAAACATAACTAGTTAAAAAAATTTCAAGATTAAAAATAAAAATTTTAAAACTAAAAAATAATAACTCTTTTTCACTATTTATTTACTTTCTTTTTCTCTCAACCATTGGTAGTGACAAGGACAGCCTATTCTAAAGTCATCTGCATCGCAAGAACAAGTGCGTTGTTGAAATCAATTATAAAAAAAAAAGTCATTGAGCAAAAATCATTCTTAACAAAGTGAAAAGTCAGATAAATATAAGTACAAGTACTGTTCCTTTAACAACTTCTTTTGGACCTGTTGTAAGTTTTTATTTTTTAAAAAATAAACTGTAAATTTTAATCTGTAACAGTTTACATAAATGGATCGTAAATTTTAATTTATAACCATTAATAAAATTATTTTTTAATTGTAAATTTTATTTGACAGTTTTATATTAAATTCATAATTTATCATGTATATAAACATGAATAATATGAATTTTTTTACATAAATATTTTTAAAAAAATTCAATTTATGACAATAGTTATGTTTTTATTTTTTAGTTTTTATTTCGTATTCGTGAAAGAAATAATTTGTAAAGTATAAGGATATGAGATTATTAATCAGCCTATTTAATAAATTTTGTAAAAATACAGGATTGAAAGAAATAAATTTGTATTAGATTCTTAAATTAAAAAATAAGAATAAACAATATATACAAATAGGTCACTTAAAAACCCAAAAAGAGTTTTTGGATTGGAGATGCTCTAACGTCAAACATGGATTTCCCCAAATTAAAGGCTGCAACTTAAAAAGACTGGCTATAAGTCAGTTTTACGTCTTTCTGGTGTTTTCTATAAATGTTGCCTGTGTCCGTTTAAGTGGCCGTATGTGTTATTATTACAAACTAGATTTTGCAATGCACAAGAATCAATGTATCTTTTGTAATGTTTTTAATTTTATAAAATTACTTTAATATTAAGTTTAGATATAATTTTAATTTTTTATTTTGTCATAATTTTGATTTTTTATTTTAA
>JAMLFT010004817.1:0-18765 GCA_026544285.1 Pachyrhizus erosus | reverse complement strand
TTAAATAGTACAAAAATTTTTATGATTTCTGGTTTTTAATAAGTTAATGGGATAAAATTCTGTATGACAATATATAAAAATTAATTTTTGATTAGATAAAATTTGTGCAAATTTTATTAACTATATATATTTTGTTAAAATAAAATATACATATATTTCATTAAGAATTATACAAATATCAGTTAAGAAAATAATGTATGAAAGTGAAAGTTAGAAAATGTGTTGTTATTTTTTATTTTTTAACTTAGTTAATGAAATGTTAAAATATATTTTTAGTTTTCTATCTTTTATTAAATTTTATTTTGGTAATTTATTTTTAAATATTCATTTAATAATTTATCTCTTAAATTTATGTCAATACTGTGTTTTAAAATAATGAATTTTTAGGCATGATTTTGATTTTTTTTTAACTAATTCAAAATGTGAAGCTTTTCCAATTAGATTTACTTACATGAAAATTATAAAATTGATAATGTTTGAATTCAAAAGAACCATTGATATGGTGAAGATTATTTAAAAGTTAAATCTCACAAGTAACCAAAAAAAAAAATTATATTAGATTTTTTAATTTTTAAGTTGCTTGTAAAATTTACTTTTTAAACAATTTTTATCATATTTATAATCATTTTGGATTTGGAACATTACTTAGGTTTTGCAATTTTCATGTGAATGAATTTAAAGGAACAAATTTTGTGGTGCTAGCTAAGGTAGGAGACCTTATTAGGTTTTTCTCCATGAAAAAGAATCCATAGATTATTGGATTTTTTTATTATTATTTAATTAATGATTGAAAGTTTTTTACTTTTTTTTTATTAAGTCTATCTTTTTTTTTATATATATACCCCTTACTTTTCTTTGTTGGTTGCACTTCTAGGTCAAGCCAAATATTGTAACAATGACAATGGTGTTTCAAACTAAGATGGTTTGCACAACATTGAGATTAAAAATGAAGACATAATGTAGTAATACATGAAGCAACCTTGTTGTTTTTCTTTCTCATGCGAACTTTTCTTATGTGCACAAACTCTAATAATGGTTTCTGCAACGCCACCGTTGCGAACCAAATATTTGCAAATCTAAGAATCATTACAAAACTCATTAATCCTTGCCACAAACCTTTCCATGAATTGTAGCAAACCTTATTGTGAAACCTACCATAAATGATACATTAAACTCATCAAACATTGCATTGTAAATCACCCTGAACCCCAATAATAAACTACATAATTTGTCATCAACCATAGCAAACCTCATCACTCATGATCGTGTGTGATGACATCGTGACCTTGTGAAGTGGCCTCGTGGACGTGAGTGGTGGTGCATGGAAAAGTAAGGTTAAGCTGGTGGTTGTCAGGTAAGAGCTTATGATAGGGTCTTTCATCTTGATTAGTGTCTAAATTTTATCTTTTGAATTAATAAAATGAAATTATTTTAAAATAAAAATAATTATTATTTTAGATGGATAATAATGATATAAATTTGAGAGGCAAATGATTAGAATAAATTTATTAAAAGATAAAATATTTTTTTTAGTATAATAATAAAAAATAAAAAATATATTGTAACTTTAATAAAATAATATATTTTTGAAACATACAATGATTAAGTTTTATGAAGAAAATTGTTTAATTTTTTTAGTTGAGTCTCTCTTTTAATTATATATATATATATATTTCATTTTACACTTTATTTAAGAATTAAGAAATATAAATTCAGTTTTATTAAGATGAACGACAGGTTGATCATGAATGAAATAAGATGGAATTGAGTTAAAATTGAAAATGCTAAAGATATATACGACCAGCACCGAATATTAGAAAAAAAAAAAAAAAAAAAAAAAAGAAGGGGCAGGGCAGGAGGGTATATCCGCTCCGGATTTGTCCGAACCGCACGGGAGGAAGTGATAGATCAAACATATTAGGGGGAGAAAGAAAGAACCCTTACAACAACAAATACAATTACAATTACAATTACATCAACACTTGCTTTGCTTTCAACTGTGAAGCTTAGATATTATCGAAGAACCATTCATTTCATTGTTCATAGTCATAATCACACACACCTAACTCCGCTTCCTTCTCATTCATTCATGGCTGCCCTTCCCACCTCCTTCCTTCTAACCAAATCTGGTAACCCTTCTATCTTTCCTTTTCAAGATTCTTCAAAGATTCATTCCTCGCCTTTTCTCTGTTCATTTAGTTCCAAGATTCTTAAATTTTAACTGATTGATGTCCAAAATTCGAGCTTAAATAACCCACTCATTTCATTAGTCATGTGGCTACTTAATCCACGCTTTTTAAATTATGGTCTGTTCTGTGGCTTAAAGATCTCAGTACAATTAGAAACTACACCTTTCAAAAATGTAAATTTCTTCGATTTTTTTTTTCCGTTATTCTTTTACCACTGTACAATCTATCGAAAACACTCATTTATTGCAACTTCTTGTCTTAATTTAATATCAGGTTTTCTTGGGGTCAGTGTTCTATAACAAATTCTTGGGGTCATTTCAGAACGCCACAGTGATTTAGCAGTATAGTTGTTTTGTTACTTGTTAATATCATCTGTTCGGTTGTAGTTATAAACCATTCTTTACCCAATATCAACTCTTCCCCTGCTTTCTTGTTTTTTGTTTGTTGGGGGGAGGGGGAGACACATAAGATAAAGATTTGCTATATACTTGTTTCATGCATGTTGGCATATTTTTATACAATATTAGTGGTGCTTTGCCCGCTTTTACTCTCTTCATTTATTATTCTTTTACCCAAAAGAACATATCTCGCTTCCTAGCTTCTCTACTGTGGAACTAGACTCATCTATGTTTATGTTTGTTTTTTCCTAACCGAGCATCTAGTTTTCCAACTCATCTACTGTTGGCTGTTGCAAAAACTTTTGCTAGCATCGTCCATAAACAAGGTGGACCACTCTCTGGTCAAGATCAAGCCATACAACTTGTCTCTGAATCTAAATTGTCAAGGGAGAATGCAAACATCTTTAGCCAGAAGGCCTCTAACAATTCAAGCTACATATAGGTACTCTCTTTGTTGCTGTGGTTTTGTAATGACAGCTTTATGTAGTTTTTACTGCGTAAGTACAGTAAATTAGATGCGAAGTGATAATGGATGAATAGCTGCCAACAAGGGTCTTAAATGTTAGTTGTTTATTTATACAAACACTGGGGCTTCTGCATTTCATTCTTGTGCTAGAATTTTCTCCTTTACACGTTATTGTTGATTAGCTAGGAGCTGAGAAGTATTTTATCTTTTTTGTTTGGTGGCAACATATGGAGAAACATAAAAACACGGTGAAGAACCTTTATTGCAAGTTTTTTATGTCATTTACATTTGGACTTAAATAAATGCATATGCGATCAAGAGCAAGAGTATTTTTTTAAATATGAATTTAACTTAAAAATGCACTCAGTGTAAGGGATTTTTATACTGTCATCTAATTAAAAATGATCATATATGATAAATTTGTTGACTTTTATATAATTATATTACAAGTCATACTTAGCATGTTACACTGACAATATATTAAAATTAAACTCTTTAAATATTTATACTCATTGTGGAAGGTGATAGTATAGTAGTAGTAGTTATTGTTGTTATTGTTATTATCAGATGCCTTCTAACCACCAGTCACAAATAATCACAAACAACATTGAGAGGAAAACAAAACTAACAGAGGAAGAAACAGAACACAGTAAATATTCTTGAATTAAAAAATGTATTTTGATAGTGGAAGTTTTAAGATGAATAGTTGTTACTAATTTGACCTACTGCTTGTTCTGGAACTACAGTGATGGTGGAAGGCCCAGCAGTGCTAGTGTATTTGTTGGTGGGTTTCTCCTGGGAGGATTAATAGTTGGCACTCTTGGTTGCGTGTATGCACCTCAGGTAGTATTTGTTACGGAAATATACTTTTTCAAGTGTTAGATGTTGGTGTTCAATGGAATACATTCAAATGTTTGTCTTGCTCTTCAACTAATCAACTATGTAACTGCATACTGAAATTAAATTGGTTAACCCTTTTTATTTTTATCCAGTCATTACATACCTTTAAAAATTTAAAGATAGTAGGATGTGCATTGTAAACTTTTTTGTAAAATTTATATGATGCAGACCAGCATTTTTAATTGCTTGAACATTATTTGCTCTTTTATTCTTCCACAGATCAGCAAGGCCCTAGCTGGAGCTGACAGGAAGGAGTTGATGAGAAAATTGCCAAAGTTTATTTATGATGAAGAAAAGGCTTTAGAGGTGAGCAGTTGCTTGCTCTGATTCCATCCATCGTGTTTGTCTTATAAAAGGCACTTGCTATAGTTGTAGCCTTTTGCTTAGAGGCCATAACTGCTGTGTGATTAATTTCAAAATGTTATCAATTTTATCTTAAGACCTATATGCTAACTTCATACAATGATTGTCCTACTGTTGGAAAAGTTTACATTGAATTATGGCCTAATATTATGCGCGGAATTGCTCCTGGGAGGCCCTTATGTTACACTTGGTGCTTGCTGCAACATGTTTGGTTTTAAGGGAGGGTATATTCCTTTAATGGCTAACAAAATTTGGTTGCTTGATTTGTAGAAAACCCGTAAAGTACTGGCTGAGAAGATTGAACAACTTAACGCTGCTATAGATGATGTTTCTGCTCAGCTACGGTCTGAGGAGGCCTCAAACGGAGTAGCTGTGAACTCTGATGAAATTGAAGCTGCCACATGAGACTGCTGCAGTGATGTCATGGTACACAATCGGCTATTACTCTGTTCAGTAAAAATCTTGTTGGTACAAATGTATTTGACTTTCTTGTAACTCTTCTTAACAATAAACAATGTGGTTTTCTGTTTTTGGCCACCTCTACTGTGGGTAAATATGTTTATGGCTGATTTCTTGTGTTCTGTCAGCCATTTAGTTATAGTGAAAAGTTTCCGTGACGGGCACGATACTGGAATTTCAAGTTAACCTTTTGCTGGTTTGTATCGTTTAATAATCTTGGATCGATAATTGCTGTAGATAGTGAACAATATCACTTTGGATTCTCCAATCTAGGATGTTGTCACCTTTGCAGCAACCATGAAATCGATAGACTGTATTAATATTTTATGGTGTCACTCGTACGTATACAATAATTGGGATAAATAATGCCCCCCTTCCCCCTCCTCAATGGTCCAAATATAGGTTGTATATCAAATTGAAGATTGGATCTGGCTTGTATAAGACTACAAGTATTTATTTTATTAAAAGTTGGTAGTTAGAATTTTAATAATTTCACTAATAGAGTACATCTTTCATTTTATAGAGTTAAATTCTTAGAGATTTTAATAAATTAGTAAGAAATCCACATAAAAGTGCCTCAGATTTTTAAAAATTTAATTTGAGAATACATTGTATTATCATGCAATAAATTATTATATTATAATAATGCATCAAAGTTAAACTTATTTTTAGAAGGGAAAATTGAATGGAGCTTGAATTTTTTTTAATCACAAATTTGTAGACTAATTAATGCAAGTAAGGCTCAAAAGCTTCTTCAATATATATCACATGTTTTAGCTTTTATATATTGAGGATTACAAACTAGCGTGGTTATTTGTGCTTAACAATGAAAAATTATTAGATAATTTTAAATCAAATATTATTATCTTGATTAGTTTTTACATAATATATAATTAAGTGTTATTATTTTTTTAAAATAAAAAGTTTAAATAAATGTTTGATTAGAACTATAAATAAGTTATGATGTAAGATCATTCAATAATTTATTGTCAAAGAAGTACTCTGGATGAAGTTATGTAATCTATTTTAAAATAATTAAGATACAACTAATATTTTAAACAGTTTAAATATAAATATAAATTGCAATTGTAAATACAAAAAAAGGATTATTAGATTTGTATTCAATATATAAAAATAAAGTTAAATTCTGAAAAAAGAGGCATATTAAACTAATTAGATGAAAGAAAATTTATAGTATAAACGTAAGATATTTAAATTCTTAAAATAGGGGCATATTACTTTACATTTTTTTTTTTCATTCTCATTGTAACTGGTCTATGTTATGTCTTTTATTGGAAAATTTTGGTCCACTGACCTTTTCTCATACTAATAAAACATTGCCTGTTATTTTTTTTTCTTTACTAGCATACTTTAAAAATTATTATTAAGTCTTCATTATTCATGAATTAAGGTAATACTGAATAATAAAAAGATTAAGGTGGTATTGCTGAAAATTAAGTAAGGGAAATTTACTGAAAATAATAATTAAGGCCTTGTTTCGTGTTTGCTTTTGTGTCTTGTTCCAAAGAGTAAAATACACATACATAAATTGGAGAGAGTATTAGGCTATAAGCCAGCATTGAGTGTGTAGAACAATTTGTTGCTATTTTTCAGTTATTATTTTGATAAAAAAATATAAAGTAACACATTTTAATTTATTCTGAAGGGAATAAAATATCAGGTTTATTTTGTCTTCTTTTAAAAGTCGTTATTTTTTAACATTCCAAAATTACTCTAATTTAAAAAATAAAATAAAAAATAATTATTTAATTTTTAATCTCTTGCTCATGTTACTTTGTTCTTTTAATTCACACCTATTCAATGAAATAAAAACCTTCACTATTGAAAATGAGAACACTTTCTATTGTATTATCTTTTTCTTATGTGATCGTTTAATATTTTCACATTGCAAAATGTCTTCCATTATTAATTAACTTAAAAATAATTTTATTTAATTTTTCTCAAATTTCATAATTTTAAAATAATTGTTTGTAATTTGTATGTATACATTTTTTAATTTATTTTGTTACATTCTATTTTTTTCTCCTTAATTTTAATTACTTTTTATTTATTTATATTTTAAAAAATTTAGTTTTTTTAATTCAATATTACAATTTATTTTTAAAATTTAATTAAACTTATAAATTCCCATATAAAATACGAGATATTTACTAGTAGCTAGTTTTTATATCAAAACGTATGGATATGTGGTATTGACATTTTGTTTTGGCTTCCTCTCTTTAGGCGAAAAAGAGAAACATTTTTGGTATTAGCAAAGGGACGTAGTTGGGAAATTAACGAACGGCCATAATAATAATATACGTGGCTCAAAATATGAAGTCGATATATTGGAAAACATTGAGGTCCAAACATTATCTTATCCTATAGATTTTCCTACAACTTATTCACCACTCGTTTCCGTTACTTCCCCAGCAACCATAATTTTCATTTATTCTTTTTTGACAATCAGCAATTGAAAAATCTGCAAAGAATAAAACAAGAGGAGGAAATGCAACTTAGTTGCTGATATAAACTTGACACAGAGGGAGTTGTTGTAAAGCCTTGTTGCAGCCATGGCCACCCACGCGGCTTTAGCTTCTACAAGGATCCCCACAAACACCAGGTTCCCATCCAAGGCCTCTCACTCTTTCCCAACCCAATGCTCCTCAAAGGTCTATTTCTTTCATAATTATATAGCATGTCACCTCCATGCTTATTTTCTTTCATCACCTTAATATATATTTCACTTAATTTTACTTGTGCAGAGACTTGAGGTGACAGAATTCTCTGGGCTAAGATCCACTTCATGTGTGACTTATGCTAACAATGCTAGAGACTCTTCCTTTTTTGATGTCGTAGCTGCCCAACTCACTCCCAAGGTTACTTTCTTATACTTATATTTGAATCCATTCCCACCTGATTGGATGGATGATCATTAGTGTATGGATTACACGTTATAGATATATACTAGCTCCTGCTTTCTCTGTGTTCTTTATTGGGTAATCTCAATCAGCTCAATATATATCATCCCTCATGAAAATGTTAGATTTACTATTTGTATGCTACGTAGGGAAACCAAACCATGAAAAATGCTTTTTATAACTAAAGATATAATAAGCCATGAAGGGAAATATCATAAGTCATAACCAATAGTTGACATCTTAATGTTTGTTTCTAATTTGCAAATGAAAACCAGACCAATGGTTCAACTCCTGTGAGGGGAGAAACAGTGGCCAAGTTGAAGGTGGCAATCAACGGTTTTGGACGCATCGGTAGAAACTTCCTTCGCTGCTGGCACGGCCGAAAAGACTCACCCCTTGAGGTCATTGTTGTCAACGACAGCGGTGGTGTCAAGAATGTAAGTTTTTATTTGAGTTTGTTAGTTAGTTTCACTGAACGGAATGGTAGTGCCCTAAACCTTCTGATTCTGCTTCACATATATTCCAGGCTTCGCACCTGCTGAAATATGATTCTATGCTGGGAACCTTTAAAGCAGATGTGAAAATACTAGACAATGAAACCATCACTGTTGATGGTAAGCCCATCAAGGTTGTTTCAAACAGGGACCCTCTTAAGCTTCCTTGGGCTGAGCTTGGAATTGACATTGTCATTGAGGTAAGCCCCCATTACTTGATTTATTTTAAGCATCACCTAATATTCTAATGGAGTGAAAATTCCCCAAGATTGTTTATTAATTGAAGAGCTTCTAAAAAGAATGAGTGAATTATTGTTCAGGGAACAGGAGTGTTTGTGGATGGCCCTGGGGCTGGCAAACACATCCAAGCAGGTGCCAAGAAGGTTATTATCACTGCTCCTGCAAAGGGTGCTGATATTCCAACTTATGTTGTCGGAGTAAATGAAGGAGACTACACTCATGAGATCTCTAACATTATAAGGTTGGTGACAACTAAGGCTGTGCTCTGTGTGTGTTTGGCTGAGAGTAAATGTTTCAGTTGTTAACCTTAATGTATTACTGCTTAAAATGTCAATGCAACATTGTTTTTGTGCCAATAGATTGGTTATTCATATTCCGTCCCTCTTAATTAAGTGGTTGCATTTGTTCTTTCTTAGTAACGCTTCTTGCACCACAAACTGTCTTGCTCCCTTTGTGAAGATCCTGGATGAAGAGTTCGGTAAGCAAATACTCACACTGATACTGTCAGTTATTGTTTATGAGCGATATTCCAGGCTCAAAGTCACTTACCTTTGGTCTCTGTCTCCAGGAATTGTGAAGGGAACCATGACAACCACACATTCCTACACTGGAGACCAGGTACGAGATTGATCAACAAAAAGTTTTGTTGAAATTCAGCATTACCTTAACTTATATATGAGTTCAAAGCATATGTATGGAATGAGAGTGAGAAGAATAAATATTAATCATTAAAATATATAAGTGATATGAATTTTTAAAAAGTGATATCATTCTTAAATCATAATTATATAAGATGGCATTCTCTGTACATACATGTAAGATAAAATATCTTTAATAAATAATGAATTTTACATAGTGATGTAGCAATTGAAAGTGGGTAAGTGATTATTATAGCTAAGCAAGAAATGTGCATGTGGTTGAGTAGAGGCTTTTGGATGCTTCACACCGTGACTTGAGACGAGCCAGAGCTGCGGCACTGAACATTGTCCCAACCAGCACTGGAGCTGCGAAGGCCGTGTCTCTAGTGCTGCCAAAGCTGAAGGGCAAGCTCAATGGCATTGCACTCCGTGTGCCTACACCCAATGTTTCAGTCGTTGACCTTGTTGTCAATGTTGAGAAGAAGGGTCTTAGTGCTGAAGATGTGAATGCAGCATTCAGAAAGGCAGCTGAGGGGCCACTCAAAGGTGTATTGGACGTGTGCGATGTTCCACTTGTATCCGTTGACTTCCGTTGCTCTGATGTTTCCTCTACCATTGACTCTTCTTTGACTATGGTCATGGGAGATGATATGGTTAAGGTGGTTGCTTGGTATGACAACGAATGGGGTTACAGGTTAGTTCTCTTCACGCTCCACGTATAATCACTAACTCATTTTTTAAGCATTCTTCTCACCAGATACATTTAAATTACAACATCACTAAATAGTATATGTAATTACACTCTAAACTTTTTTAACAAAAATAATTGTTGCATAGAAATTACAGTATTGAAACATTCATAATGACACCAATTTTTATTAGTTGTTATTGTACGTCTCATTATTCAATTGATTGGAGTTACTTGTTATAATTGGATTAATATGTTGGGGATTGCAGCCAAAGGGTGGTGGATTTGGCACATTTAGTAGCAAGCAAGTGGCAAGGGGCACCTAAAGTAGGGAGTGGAGACCCATTGGAGGATTTCTGCGAGACAAACCCTGCTGATGAGGAATGCAAAGTTTATGAATAGAGGAGCCTTTTCTGATTTGGTTAGCATTACCATCAACACATTTTAACTCTTTGCCTTGTGTTTACGTATCATGTGAAAAAGAAGGCAATTGTTCAGACAGACGGTGTCTGAGGGGAGTTTTTCAACGTTTAAATTTATCTGCAGCCAATAATAAGTTTTGGCGTGACTGAAATTGATGAATATCACCCATATTTTGATTGATATTGCATTTCTTAATTCTTGTAACTGATTTACAATTCTTGAAATAGTTTAATCATTGCAAAGTGCCAAGTGGAAGGCTAAACACTAATCATGCAAGTTATAGATATTGTAATTCAGGTAAAAACTTCTTTAGCTATTAGCTAAAGAAAACAGATCAATACCTTCGCCACCGACCACACAAATGAGATGAACCAAAGCAAAGTAGTGAAGTAAATATTTAATAATTTTACTGGGAATTGAATTGGGTCAGCTAGGCCCATCCAGTAGAAGCAATACGGTTCAGTTGCTTGCCAAGGCTGCCTGCTTTGAAACTAATGAAAACTTAATGAAAAAACTTTTATTTCAACGGAAATGACCCTTTTCCAAACTCATGAAAATAATTCATTGTTTACTATATGACTCAATGACTCACTCACATCTCACATGGCTGATGGCCCGTTGACCATGCCTCCCCGCCACCATTTTGATATTGTTTTTTTAAGATACACTAAGTGATATTCTCTAACACTTTCCTCCTAATATTTTTTTCATGGTCAGTGAAAATTGATTAAAAATTATTATTTCTGGTGAGTTTTATTTTTAAATTAAAAAAATTATTAAATAAAAAATAAAACTCATCAAAATTAGTAATTTTTAAAAAATTCTAACTAATCATGAGAAAAGTGTCGTTAAATTATTTATTTATTTTTTTGTTGTTATGTAAAAATTAGGTGTTAATTGAAATGTTTTAACTAACTTTGCTTTAGTACAATTTCAAAATAGAAGTTAAGTGATTTGAGCTAAAGAAAAAAATATATTCTTCAATAATAAATTTTTAAGTTATTCTGAAGAGCACTTGAAGATGAATGAGATTCAAACAATATACACTTACTAAAAAGTAAAAAAAAGTTATAAAGAAATGCAAAAAATAAAATAGTCTAAAACTAAATAGTTTCATTGTGATTTTTTGTCCAAAAGGGAGGGGTCCCTTTAAAGTTTCCTAATACATATTTTTACTTCAATACATTGGCATAAATTAGGATAACTATCTAGAGTGTGTGAACATGTCTCAGCTTGTTGTACTTCTCTTTGGCTAGCTTTGATAAACCTTTCAATTTGGGTTTCAAAAGCTAACTACTGCTTTATATAATCCTTATTTTCAATTTACCATTATCCTTGCATTGGTAACTAGGGTTTAACTTTGAAATGTACATATCCATTTGTAAATTCCAGTTGTGGTTGAAGTAATCACCCTTTTAATTTCAAAATTTCTTAGCTGATTAACAACTAAATTTCCTTAGTCGAATAGCATCATAAAGGATCTAGTTTTTACGCTTTCATGACCTAAAGTCACTTTAAATATGAAATAACCAAGCTATGTTGCGAATTTGACAAGCTCCTAGACTTTTAGCATTTCAACTATTAATTTTTTAGTCCAAATTTAGAATATCAGCACTTTTTCAAAGTTTTCTTTCTCTTCCTTCTTGAGAGATATAAGAGTAAAACATAAGTTAAATTGAAGTCATTAAACATGAAATTGAATATTGTGTTGTCTTTATAAGAATTATTTCATAAGCTTAACTTCTTATAATCTTTTTGAAATATCTTTTTCATCTTTCTTTATAAAACATCTAGAAATATTTTCAAATTCCTTTCAACATTTATTTCAATTTCAAAAATAAAAAATTCCCTTGTACCCCCTTAGTTAGTAACCAATTTACATGTTTGGTGTAATAGATTTTAGTCTCTTTACTCTTTTTAGCTTGAGATTAGGACGTCGTGTACTCTTAGTTTGACCATTGATCGAACATCACCCCACACTTAGTTGGTCTTAATATGAACTTAGCATATTGCATCTATCATTTTAATCTCATGTGAGACTTAATTATCCACTAATCCATAGGTATGAGGGAGTATAACCCTCAATGGTAAAAATTTTGAAATGTCAACCACCATGTTAACCATTTTATCATGTATCTTGAAGAAGTCAAAAAATAGCTTAACTCACAATATGGAACAACCACCTTCAAAAAATTCGAATTGAACTTAATGACAATAATGCCTATATATCCTCCAAGAAAAAAAATCCTAAAAGGCAAATTTGACACTTGAATACTCTTGATGGACAACGTCTAAACCTATACAAGAACACCTTTCAAAATTTCATTAACACTTAATTAAATTTTCTCTACTATCAACATATATACTATGCAAATGCTTAGTTTTGCAAATATTGACACGTTGACAGATAAAGTGATCCAACTTTACTTACCTTTTTTTTTTTGTATTTTCAAAGGTGAAAAAATATTTTAAGGACGTTGCAGGTATTGTTCATTAGTTATGTATGTTTTTACATAATTGAACTCCTCTCCTTTTTCTAGAGCGTAATTTATTTACCACTGTATTCGGTTCTTTGTGAGTAATTTGTAGGATTATTTGATTTGAATAAGAGTGATCTCAAAGATATTTTCTCAAATCTTGAGAAAAGAATTTTGTAATTCTTAATTGTTGATCAATGGGAATCTGGGCAGCGGAATTGGAGCATTCACGTTCCCAATCCTAAATAGACAGGGTTGCTAAACTTGATGTGCAAAACTACAAGAATATAATTCAACTTGATTTTTATTTAAGGAAAACTGGGTAGAGGCTTCAACAGACACGGTTCTCCCCTGAATTGATGGGAAGAGGTTCTCCCTTGACATTAATGACATCTGTATAGAATGTAACATAAGTGAAGTGTTAACATGTTCTTTGTGATACACTTCATAATAAAAAAAATTACATAATCATAAAGTTATATCTTCAATGACTCCCCGTTGTTTTCAATCTTGTAAATCATGACGTTCCAAATTTCAAAACATATTAATTATCCTATAAGAAGAAAACTTTATACCTACAAATATTAGTACTGCTCTGAATTTCTAAATTTCTACAGTAATAGCATTGGTAAAGATCAATAAATAATCAATGGCATGAGAGTGTTAATTATTTGAGTTGGCCATTATTTCTGTTTGTACCCTCTTTTGCTGCCTTCCCAGTTGATCTTCAAGTGATCTTTCATCTCCGTTCCTCTTTCTTCCTTTACTCTTTGATGGATCTTCCTTCTCGTTAATGAGTGTAAGAAATCTTTGGAAACGACCAGAAATTGAGCTAGCACTAGAAGCAGGTTCAGAAGGAGGAGATTGCCATAACTGGAACATAAGCTGCAAAAAATGCAAAGCAAGAGCAATAAGGCAAGCTATCCCGCAAATGAGAAAGAGACCCCAGAAGCTTTTAAGCTGAAGACGATCTGAATCAATTTCAGTATTGTCTAAACTACAAGAGCTTCGTGTCATCCACTTATCATGAATCCGCTGTAGATCACCAGTTTCAGACAGTTGTAGAATGGCTGTTGACATATCCACAGCCAAAGGGGAGTCCCGAGGGAATGCCTACCATGGCAAACAAAATGAGTATTAGGATAATAATTTTGGTAACACAAACTCCTTCTGATTAGTTGGTCAGATGCATATACATTAACAAAATCAAGGGAATATGCAGCTGATATGATATTGATTCAGTTTTTCCATTCATGTTATTTGAAAGACAACCTAATATCCATGCTAACATAATTAAAAACAAAACCAGTCTTGTGTTGTGAAAAACATTATTGAATAGATTAAATGATGAGTTGGCCTTAGCCCCATGCATATATTAGCATATTAAACAGAACAATGGTGGTGAAAAGAAAAAGCAAGTAACTAAGGATGAAGAATTAAGTTCAATCTTGGCCAACCAAATTTTGATAGCAATGCATTCAGATATCCTTTTTTAATTCCACTGGTAATTGATCTAAAAGGTAGAGAACTAAAGATACTCACAAAACCCCAGCCACTTCTGGTGAACTCCTGACCTACAATCCTGAATGTGCACTGGGTTGATAAGAAGATTTCAACATAGGGTCGTTCATCAACAATAGCAGCAACACCTCCTTTTTTAGGACCAAGCTGGAGTGCCTGAGCATATTCTTCTGGAGATCCAAGGGGAATAAGCCTAGATTTGTCTATTCCAATATCTTGATTCAAGTAATGTTCTGCAAATGAACCCACTTGGAACCCTATAGGTTCATCACTAGCTTTTAAGCTCTCTATTCCACTGATAGGAGAAAATAACTGCTGCACTGTGAGTATGGATGTTAAACTTGCAGTGTAGCTGGAAGTGAGGATCAAAACCACAAATAACCATATGAGCATCACCAACCGACCAAGAGAACTCATGGTATTCTCTCCTGTAGAAGCAATGAAAAAAATACTCAATAAACCAGCTTCATTGTGTTCTTCCACCAAACAAAAGTAACTGAAGTATCACTTACTGTGGGAAAAAAACAGAGTTGACAGGCTAAACCTGCAGGCATGGTTAAAATAGATGGATAAGACATAATTGACTATTGAGAATCATATCCTGCAACTGCTCCACATAAAAGTAAATGCCACAGTGTAAATTCTAAAATGCTTTCTGCATCCTATTGATAAGCATAATGGCATGAAAATCAAGTACACATGATGCTAACAAACAGACCGGTTCTGCAAATGTTGTTTTCCATGGATCATAGCCGAAGTTACATTTTAGTTACAGTTTTCATTTATTGCATGAATTTGTAAAAGGTATGCATCTATTAAGCCAGGTACAGCAGTAAGAGAATCAAATAAATAACTGACCACAACATGGTTATAATTTGCTTTCTAGGTGGACCCCTGAACTCATCATTTATCCTGTGTTCCAGAATCCATACAACAAGCCCAATGAAAAGGAAGAAACAAGCAGTCACAATCCACATAAGAGGAGTAAATGGCTGCAGGAAAGACCAACCACCAGAATTAATTTTCTTGAAAGGGGCCACCACAACTAGTCCAGATGCAGCATATGGCTGTGTAAAATCTACAATCCTTGTCCGATTTGTGACAATAGCAATGTCACCAATAGCACCATCAAAGTACTGCACCAAGGAAACGAATGAATTAACCAATTGAAGAAAATAACAATGCCACAAAATGTTAGCATGCACAGAGGATCAGATTTATGAGACATTACTTACACCAGTTGTGATTAAGTTGACAAGTTGTGTGTAGCTTGGATTTTTGCGGCCATCTCCAAATGGGACAAAACGGTAAGGAACAGCATAAGGCAACAAGTTTACAGCTGCTGTGAATACATCAACACAGAAACCTTTAAACATCTCTGTTCCCTGCACTGGTGCCACAAATTCACGGTAACTGACTCGGATAGGCACACCAATTCTCAATTGTCTACCATTGTTTGGGAAGACCCACCCACGGGGTTTAGATAATGTTTCTCCAGGCCATATCACACCGTAAAGCTTTTGGTTTGCACTTGATCTATTAGGTGGCTTTGCATACAATATCTCAGGAGACACAGTTGACAAACCAGAATAGTTGGACCAGTAACCAACCCCCCTAAGGCCAGTTCCAACCACATTAAGGATGTCATAGGCAGGATGAACAAGAGAGCGGTCCGGTTGAAATTTCATTCGACCTGTTAATCCAACAAAATCGCTCTGCAATATGTTCTTCAACAGAAGCGTTCCATTGTCAAAAATGCTCATTGCATCGAGGTTAAGATCACCTCCCCTATCACCACCTAAACTTGTGTAATTGGTACACGAAACAATCCCACCCTGACTGAAAAAAGCATCAATAGCACGTGCAACCAGCCAAACAGAATCGTAAGCATAGAGGCCATAAGAATGTAACCCCAAAGAGCCACCAGTTAAGTTCTTCCACCTGGAGAGAAATGCCCTTTTTCTATCTGAATCAGGCGTATGCTGGCGCAGAACAAGTACTCCTTGGAGAACATCCATTGTCTCTGAAGGGAGAGAAGAAGAATCCAGAAGAGAAGAGAGCCAGTCTGTGACTATCCACACAAAGCCATTGTCCGTCATCCCAAGAAAACGCGCCACATTGAAAACCATAAATCCAGAATCAGTTTGTGCATGGAGAACAATGACCCGAGACTGCATGAGTGCCACTTTCATAAGCAAACTTGTAATTTCGCTCCGGTCAACTTGAGTTCCCGATTTAATACCTTCCTTGAAGGAGATTCTACAGCGCCTGGCAGCCAGTTCATCATCCAATGCAGCCACACCATTTCGCCCATAGTCATCATCGACATATATGGCAATCACCTCCTTCCAACCATAATAATCGATTATTTCAGCAACTGCTTTCATCTGGTACAGATCACTCTGTGTTGTCCTCACAAAGAAAGGGAACTGCAACGATGAGAGGGTAGGGTCTGTTGCGCCAAATGACAATAAAGGAACCCGGAGTTCATTTGCAACATGGGATATTATGTGGGCAGTCACAGAAGATTGTGGCCCTATTATAGCAACCACATCAGTCTCCATGAACCGCAAAGCTGCAATCAATACAACATTTTTGTCACCCAATCTGAGTAGCACTAACAAGTAACTAAATAATTAAAGATACACTTCCTTAGGTGCGTTTGGTACTTTTTCTCAAACCAGAGTTAGAGTAATCAAATCAATTTGAAGAAAATAATAGAATAGAATGGATTACCTTGAACCATGCCAATAAAACCACTGTAATTGGAATTTTGCATAGTGAGAACAAGTTTAGTTCCATGTAAAATGCTAGTGTCGGCATTTACATCTTTCACCGCTTCGTCCAATGTAATTTTAGCCACTTTCCCAAGAACGGAATCGATGTTGAAGATTGCTCCAATATTGACAACGGCGGGTCTTGAGGATGACACATTTGCAGCCGCCACAAATGGAGATACCGATGATACTTCCAAACACGACACCACCCAACAAACAACCCAAAACAGATTCATCTTAACCAGCAACCAAGCAATTTATGCCACACCCAATTCTCAAGACAAAAATAAAACTACCATCCTATTTGCAGAAACCAATGACAGGAAAAAAGAAGTATTTGTTTTTGAATATTAAATATGTTTCTCCCTTAGTCAAAACAGTCAACCATGTGGAAAGGATTATGGAAACTGGAGCTTGCAAGTAAGAGGTAAGCAAGCAGAGGAAATCTTAGTGGAAAGTTAGCTTTAGAAAGGGAAACACAAGAAATATAATGACTAGATTTAGAAATTGGGTATGAGGATGAGGTGAAAAAACACAAAATGATAAATAAATAAATAAATTTATAAAAGCATTTATGGAGGCCATCTTTATAGAGCAAATCAACCGTGAAGATGAAGATGAAGGTTCATATATTGTCCCCAATTTCAACCATGGTATTGGCCCGCCAAACCAAACCAATAAGGAAGGAAATGTTGGTCTCATCTTAGGTACTCCTCCATTCCTTCTTTATTTAATTTTTTTTAACAGATCATTATTTCCAGAGGGTCCACTACTTTGTTTAAATACTATTAAGTACCATAAACCTTCTTTCTTTTGAAACAATATTTGTTGACGTGCCTACAGAATAAAATATCATTTTTAGATTTTGATGTTTAGATATAAAGTGTGAATCATAAACTTATGATACCTTTTATTTCTAAATCAAATCTGTGTATGTTTTGTTTGATAAAAGGTATACTGTTTCAGGTTCAAGACGTGAGTCATTTCATAATTCCATGTAAAGCGAAGATAAAAAGTAGATTTAATTGATTGAACAGAAAACTTTATGTCATAATATAACATATATTACAAAAAATTTGTTAACGTTAATACTAATATTTCAATATATCAATATATAAGTTTCTGTTTCTTTTTTAAATTATATTTTCAATATTCTTTCCGTGAGCACCATTTAGAAGTTTTCTTCTTTTTCCCATAAACACACCAAGAATAATCTAAACTGACTCGAATTTTTTTTTTCAGGGGAGCAAGTAATTGTTTCGCTTTCCTTTGAAAATATCAAATCATAGAGTAAAAACTTTACCTAAGATAATTTATTTCCTAAATTATGAACAGGCTACGAGTTCACTGACATCTTTAATGTGCTTGAGAGAATTTTCATAGATTTTTTTAAAAATTTATGAAAACAATTTACAATTCTTATATAGTCTTTTTTTATTTTATTTTTTAAATTATGGTCAAATTTATAACATAAAGTCTCGTGTAATAATAATTTATTAAATAAATATTTAATTAATTATTTAAACTCATCCTTAATTTAAATGATAAATAACTTTATGTTAAGTCACGTATAGAAAAATAATGATAACAATAATCATAATAGTGATAACATGTTGTAGTTATGTGATAGTAACATGTTAATGACAAGTTATTAATCATATTAAAGAAAAATATATAATAATTGAAATATTTTATAATATAATTTATAGGTTTGATTTTTATTTTGATTGAGATTTTAATTTTGATTTTTAAATATTTTAATTTTAATAATTCATTATTTTTATTTTTAATTTTATTATTATTAATTATTT
>JAMLFT010004816.1:0-18767 GCA_026544285.1 Pachyrhizus erosus | reverse complement strand
ATCGAAAATATAGAGATTATATATATATATATATATATTAAATTTTATAAGTTTCTCTTATTTTTATTTTGAAAAATTAAAATTAAAAATATGTAAAATTAGGTATCATTATTATAACGAGATGTTTATACAAAGTCGGTTAAAAAATACAAAAAATTAAAATTATAAAAAAGGATATTGCATATAAAAAAACATTACAAGCCCACCAGGCATCAGTCTCATAAATGCTGAATCCTATCTACAGTAGACTTCATTGTATAACCCCAAATGTTTATCTAACAGAGATGTAGACATTAAAACCATAAGGAGGAGCGATTTTGAATTTTTGCCGATCTAAATATACCAGATATTATGAAACACGCAAAGGGACTTAAGGGGCAGAAGTTTTTGTTGCTCAAACACCTGTAAACCATTATTTAATTTGCAAAATGTTGAAGTCATTTCTAAGATTGTAACATTCGAGTGAGAAAGGGTCATTTGAATTTATAAAAATAAATGATGCTTTTATAATTTTTTTTTAAAAACTATCATTATAAAATTATATATTAATAATTTATTGTTGGGTTTGTTCTTGTTCATATATTTTTTTTAATAAAAATTAGATTATTAATATAAATACTGTAAATCTATGTTGACAATATAATATTTTATCTTAAAAAATAATTCTATTATTAAAGGAATGATCAAATAACTTTCAGAATAATTTTCTTTAAGTTATTCTTTATTTTTATTAGTCATTTTTTAAAAATTAAATGAGTAAGATTAATTATTCAGTATAACTATTAAATTTCAAGAAAATAAATAATAAAGATGAAAAATAACTTTATTAAAATTACTTTAAAAATCATTTGATTCCTCCTTGTATATATGTAATTAAGATATATCAATACTTTATATTATTTACATTTTAGAGGAACTTAATGCTGATTTCTTAGTAGTATTTTTTTAAAGGTGATAACATATGTAAGTAAATTACTTGTAAAAGTAACATTGTTGAAGGCTTTCTTTTTTAAATAAATCTACTTTCAGTTCCTATAATTTTATGATTATACAATTTTGATTTCTTAAAATATTTGATTGCACATTTGATCTGATTTATAATTTAGTCATTTCGAGCCATTGTTAGTTTGTTGTCAATTTTTTACACTACAAGAATTTCATATTTTAGCAGATGCTTTGACAAATACTAAACATATGTTAGCATCATCTTTTGTCGTTGGCCATAAAGTCGAGTATTTATAACAAATTAGGTATTGAGAATTGAAAGCAATTGCAAGAAATTTAGAAGTTTAAGGTAAAAAAATGAAATATGTGCTTTTTGTTAAAACTTGATAATCATAAAAATTGAGGTTGTTACTTTGGAATGAAATCATTGAAGTTTAACTCATTAGAATATTTTATCATACAGTTACAAATTATTCTTATTCAATTAAGATTATATTATTGTCAATCCAAAATTATCCCATCTTTAATTCCTTAAAAATAGGACCTAAATACCTTAACTTCATTACCAATTCTTTGATCAGCGTAATTAAACAACTAACATTAAGATCAAAGATTTTAAAGATGATAAATCCTTTTTACCTTATTCCTAAGCATAAAAATTATTGATTGCTCTCTTTAATTCACAGTACAATTGAATTTTTCAATGACAATTAAAATAAAAAAATTATGCAATTAGTTCATTAGGCTAAAAATAAGCAATAAACATAAAAAAAACATAATAACAATCCTTTAACAAAAACATAATTATATGAAAGTAGATTTAAATGCATTAAACCTTGATGAATGGTGAAATTAACCATGCATAACCACTGGGAAAGGGTAAATTAATGAATAAGTCATCACCAATTATCTTTGACTTATGTGCTTGCAAATTCACAAAGTCCAAAACCCTTCAATTATGTTTTTGGTAATCTTTTATAGTAAATGGGTTTCTTAGCATGTGATTCTTTCTAATAGGCTCATTTAAGCGAACTAAAATTGGTTTTCTTAAGCGAGTGCAAGGCTTCATCTTTTATTCCTAAAGGCTCACTAAAGTTGGATGAAATGGCCTCACCTAAGCGATGCTAGAGACCATCAAGTTCCTTCAATAATGGTTCACTTAAGTGAGGTCAATAAGCATCCCAATGTTCTTCTACTTGTATTTTTGGTAAGAATGCTTTTGAAGTCTTTTAAAAATGGTTCTTTTAACCAATTTCTTTCAAAACCAACAAAACAAACAAAATCAAGTATAAAAAGCAATAATACTTAACCTTTAAGCGAATAAAATTATTTATTAAATGATTAACTAAATTAAGCACAAACGTAGACCAAAAACATAAAAAAATCCAATAATTGTATCAAAATACTAAAGAAATTGTAAGTATTAATGACAATTATTAACACCAAAAAGGTTATAACTTTGCTTGTCCTTGAGCAATAAAAAAGAAAGCAAATAAAAAAATCCTAGTGAAAAACAAAAACTAAAGACATGACATACAATAAATCACAATAACTCATCACCACTAAGCACACTTCTTTCTTTCAAATAGGTATAATACAAAGTCAATTCAAAACAACATGTAGTACCCACACAAAGAGCTCATATGAAAACTCATCAAGAAATTAATATGAATGACAAATAATGAAGAAACAATGCTCCTTGATCCTCACAATGTGTTTCATTCAAGCACACAATGCATCATTTAGTGTATCTCCTAAACATTACATTGAAACTACAGTTATCAACTTTGCTTTTTCATTTATCAAAATCTCACAATTGTCAAACATACAAGCAAGGATCACCAAGGGCTTTATTGACTTGTAACGTGGATGGGCTAACAACAAGCAACATGTACCCTAAGTTCTTGCATTAACCCAAAACCACACTTACTTACTATCACCTTCATCTCGCTTTATTCATTTTACATATATAAATAAGGAACTAAAGAGAAAAGAGGGCTAGCAAGTATGAACTTGACTAATAAGAACCCCTAACATTTAACTTTTCATTTAATAGAAATCCTTCACCAAGAAGAACAAAGGCAAAACAAATCCAGTGGAACAAAAATAAGAGGACCGATAGGTTACATTATTGAAAAACAAATCCCTTTTTAAGAAAAGAAAAAGGGTCATTCCCATTCATGTACAAAATAATAATTACCTTTTTCTTACTCAAAGTACAATGAAATGAGAGACGATACTTAAAGAAATTAATGCAAAAAGGGTAAGAAAAAAGATATTTTAGCTCTTGGGAAAACAATAAGCCTAAAGAAGAAAAGAGAAAGCTAAACGTTTACAAAGACTAAAACTTTGGAATCTAGAAATAATTGTCAAAAGCATAAAGCCATTCATGAATATACATTGCTAGAGGCAAAATAAGGATAAACGTCATTGAATTAACATATTAGCTTGGTATTGCTAACTATAATCCTTTTGTTTATTAATGCACCCTTTTTTTTTATTTCTTTCCAAAATTATCTTGAGAAAAATAGTACTTTAGAACCCCCTTTTGTCAATCTATCTCCTTACAACAAAATTATTAAAGATGACTTCTCTACCACCCTCAAATGACAATAGTGTGAAGGAGGTTTTCAACACTAATAGATGTAGTAATGCTCCCACAACAATTTCTATGATAGCCACAAGGCTGCAATTGCCATGCAAATCACAAATCCCTTGTTGAGAAAAATGATTTTTTAACTATTTTGAAAGTGGAGTTTTGATTAAGATGAAAAATCACAAGTGTTCCAAGTAAAACATGATATATCTAAAATGAGATGATGCTAATAGGTGTTGATAACTCATAGTCTAGTATACTTGGGAAAAGAGAACTCCAAGGAGATTCACAAAGTGGTTTTAATCAATCTAAGCTCAAATTTCCAAAAAATTATGGTAAATATGTAATATTAGATTTTCTTGTTAACTTGCAAATTCTATAGACATTTTGTATGTGATTTTTTTTAAAAAAAATTTGAATGTTATTTGTAGATAAAAGAGTCATAGAATAGTAGTTTATTCACTATCCCAAAATACTAAGAACAAACAATTGTTAGAGTGGATAAATAATTTTAAGAAGAAAAATTAAAAAGGGAGTGTAATTAGCAATAGCTATTGAGTTAAGGGGCAAGGGTTTTCTACCCCACTGTAACACTTTGGCTGCAATAAATGAATAAGGCAAGTACTAACCCAATGCTACTAGACTTGGTCATCTTACTAAAACCCAACGTTTTCTAGACTCGAGAATATTTTCCTCTTGCAAATTGAGTCTTGTATAAGTAAGAAGCACGGGATTACTAATGCACAATGTTAATGAGAGACACTAAAAATCAAATGATTCACCTCAAAAAATCTCTCATGCCTCATCATGCAAGAAACACTACTCTAATAAGCTCAATAAGAACCCTATAAATAAGCTTAACAAGTCTAGGGTATATAAATCTCTCTAACACTACACTTTTCATCTTCTTCTATAAATATTGATTTGAAATTACAAGTCTTTCATGGGAGCTTCGCTTGCAAAAAGTAAAAAAAAAAAAAATCCTAGATTAAAAAATCTACAAATATCTTTTGTCTTGGACTAGTAGTAAACTTATTACACCAAAAATAATCAAAGCATATAATATTCAAATTACCATACGATTGTAGATTTAAAAAATGGTAGATATGAAAAAGAAAATCCCTTGATGTGTAACTGTCTCCCTTTCTCTTGAAGTACACACAAGAAAAAAAAAATGAAAAACCTTCGAAGTAGCCATGATTCCTAATTAATACAATTTAAATTCCTAAATGGGGTATGATTATGACATGGAATCATAAATTCAATGCTTAAAAATGAAAACAGACAATCTTAGAGCCATTGGAATATGCCTTTGACACTTACTAAAGCAGCATCACTTGTTAGCCGACTTTGGTGGTCTTTCCATTTTGTTTGCTACAAATAGTAATTATGCATATTAATCCCCCTTTATATACGCGTGTTAAAAAATTGTTAGAATCATATTTTTAATACATTTTTATTTAAATTTAATTTCTATATATTATTAATATAAAATATTTTATATTATAAAGTAATAAAAATTATTATTAATGATTTTTAAAAAGATTATTATAAAAATTAACAATTTTATTATATAAAATAATATATCATTAAATCATCATGTACAACTATTTTAAACCATAAGTGGATAGACTATTTAGTCTTTTTATTACCAAGTGAATTTTATAGTTTTAGTGAAAAAAAAATTGTCCACGTTAGTTAGGCCCACGTCAAATCCATCCAATATTACTATGTTAAAAAGTGTGTACTAAAGAAAGTTCTGATATATGGTACAATTAATTTCACTCTTGACATTAAAATAAAAAAACACTTCACTTTTCATAATGAAACGATTGCTTGCTGCAGTTTTTCTTTTATAAAAAAAATACAATTTTATTATAATTTAACACATTTTTTAATCTCTCCAATTACATATAAATTGCTTTCACAGTATTCTTTTTTGTTTATGTTGATTTTTTCTTAAATTCTAATTCTTTTTATTTTGAAATTTTCTACATTAAGTTTTCATTTTCAAATTTAAATTCTTTATATTCTCAAATTAATTCTTTTTTAAATTTCTCATTTTTATGTTAAAATTTCACTCAAATCTCAACTCTTCAGTTATATATTAAGGTGCGTTATCTTGAAAACAAGTCTAGTCTCCTTTAATAAATTACATATATCATTTTAATTTATCTTTAAAATGATTTAAGTACTATACTCTTATAATTTTATTTTTTCTTTTAATTGATATGAACTATCTTTTTTTTTTATCATTTTATTTATATTTTTAAATTTTCTTTATTATTATTATTATTTCTAATTTAATTGTTAAATTTTACTTTGATTTAAAACAGTCATATAATATAAATAGATATGCCACTTGCTACTATATATGTAATACAATTTTTTCAAACGGAGTGTTTTCGCACTGCTTGTTATTGGTATACCATTATCACTTTGATACGATGCATTGTTCTTCTACCTATATATATATTTGCTTAGTTATTTGCCCAAGAAGATTATGTGTACATTTCCCAACCGAAGATGTATACTACTTTTCCGTGCTCTTATTTGCTGATACTTTTGACCATCTTATATGTGCATTATTCAAAACGAATGTCTATTCCTACCCAAATGTACTCTTTCTTTATATCCAGGGTGAAAGGAAACGCTAACAAGCAACAACAATAATATCATTGTACTATGGATGAAAATTCACATTTTGTTACATTTTGAGGGTGTGACATAGCCAGTAGTGTATCCATTAGGTGAAGATTAAGGGGTCAGATGTGCACAACGACAAGGTGATTCTAAAGGATAGGGGCAGAAGGAAGTGACCTTAAATAGGATTCATCATTCATTGCACATTAGAGTCTTGAGAACCCACACACACATATATCATACATATTATGAATGCAAAGGTGTTGTCAGTTCGTGAATATAGGGCTATGTACGAGTAGCGGTCTAGTGTGATGCTTTTGAAGCCAATTGAACATCTTTCAAATTGCTTTCAGTGCCTTGATGTAAGAGTTTGGTGGGGTTCAAGTGAATACCATCAACGATGCCAACAAATTTCTCTTGTCTATTTCTGAAAGAGACCTCATGGCTACTCGTATAACACCTTAATTTGTTTGATCTGTGTTGATGTTGAGTAACATTATTTTACTTGCAACTTTAGTCAAAATACAAATATTACTTAATGTAATTACTGGCACTACAAAAAATTCGAGCACTAGTGACAATTTCTTTTTGTCAATAATGATAATTTTTACCATTAATATTAACGTCACCAAACTTTTAGTGATGAATTTTAAAAAATTATGTATAAATTGCTTTGTCATTATTACTACTTTTTTTGTAGTGCGGGAGGGTTATATGCTTATCACTAGACATTAATTAATAACCAATCCCCATTTGATTTTGCTAATATGCTAGAAACTGTTTCATTTGTACACGTCTACGCGTTTTCCTGTTTTTGTTGTTGAAGTTTAGGATATGTTTTAGTTTTTTTGTTTATCATTATGCCTTTTTTTATTTTCTTTTTTGTTAATATATTGTCGAACTTTTCAAATGAGTGTCACGAATTTCATCTAAGGGCAGAGTTTTCTCTTAAAAAAAGAAATATAAGACAAACAATATTAAATATTACTTTATTTTAATGTATCAATTTTCTTTTATCTTATTAGTGTATCATGTTCAATTACGAGTTAAATAATCATGATAATATAAAATAATTTTATAATATTAATCAATTAAAAATATCATTGATATAATTTTTAAAATAATTATTATAAAAATACAAAACTTACAATATATAATGATTTCTAATTAAATATTAATATAAAATTATTTTATATCATAAATTTATATTTTTTTTCTTTATTATATGATTGATCTTGATACTAAAAAGTAACATTTAATTATATGATGGTCATGTCCGTGTATCCTAAAGTGGAGAAGACAGACTTTTAGAACATGAAATTCGGTTCAATTCTAGCTTAATTAATTTACTTGAGGAAAACGTGCACAAAATTCTCGGTAATAGAATATGTGTTCTAGCTAAAACATATATAATGGCTTCGATCGACATCATGGCTCTTTATCATATGGATCAAGTATAAAGTTTGTCTTCCAAAACTCTTTCAAAAGTTGAATATTTGTTCCCAGATCAGTTTCTATCTGATTAAATGCACCAGCAACATCAAAATTAAAATCAAACTGTCATAAGAAAAAAACAAGGTTACCCTCTTTCATTAGAAGACCTTGAATTTATTGAAGAACTCGATGGCTCAGATTAATTAGTTATTTCTTATATTTGAGAAACAACATAGTACTGTAGTAATTAAGCTATAATTAAATGTATTAACAGAAATACATAATTATCATGTAACGATAATTGTCTCATAGCAGGATACAATCATCCTAAGCAGAATAAATTTTAATGATGACAGTAGGTTCAAAGTATATACCCTTGTACTCTCTTTCGTTTTTCTCTTCCAAATACAAAACTAATTTACACAATCATGTTTAGGGAGGAAGAGACATGGACACATTAATAATTAATAAGAACCTCAACAATTCGTTTTCTTTGGAGAATTTTAATTTATTTTATGAGGGTGTAAAAACCATGACTATCATATCTCACTGATTTTTGTACAAGTTATTGGTCAACCTGCAAAGTTTTCATGATGATATCACTATGGTAACCAGTTTTGGGGTAAACAGAGTTTTCAGCCAGTGGTTAGTGCACTTCCACAAATACTGATATAAGTTGTAAAGTGTGAGAAGCCTTCACATGGGGGCGTGGAAGGCACTGGCGCGTAAGAGTGGAACTTTCCTTTCACTTGCCCTAAACTGCAGCAAAATTAAAACTATGCAGCAAGAGAGAGGAGGCAGGTATAGGGAAGGGACCATATTTACTAAAATTAAATTGGGAAAAGAGAATGAGATAAAAATAAGAATAACTGGGGTTTCCATTTTTTTGTAAAAGAAGATCAAGTGTGCCCCTTTCTGTGTTCATTGTCTATTTCTATATAGCACACTAACTTCCACTTCTCTGAAACACACACACACCCCATTATCTCATCACAACCACTACAATTTGCTACTTGGCCTGGCTTCTCTTTCTCTCTCTCCCCTTTTGCACTAAACCCCACTCTCTCTTCTATATCAAGGGTTGATCACAGAACCTCAATATATTTCTAATAATAATTGATAAAGTTTGAGTTATTGTTTCGAGACACACAGAAAAAGAGAGAGAGAGAGAATGGGTAGAGGGAGGGTTGAGCTGAAGAGGATAGAGAACAAAATCAACCGCCAAGTTACTTTCTCAAAAAGAAGG
Source organism: Pachyrhizus erosus (assembly GCA_026544285.1). NCBI lineage: Eukaryota > Viridiplantae > Streptophyta > Magnoliopsida > Fabales > Fabaceae > Pachyrhizus > Pachyrhizus erosus. The sequence continues at coordinate 9,903 of JAMLFT010004816.1, read as the reverse complement.
AACGGTTTGCTCAAGAAAGCCTATGAGCTCTCAGTTCTCTGTGATGCTGAGGTTGCCCTCATCATTTTCTCAAGCCGTGGCAAGCTCTATGAATTTGGAAATGTTGGGTATTATTTCTCTCTCTCACTCGTTCTCTCTATGCACTGCAAAATTCTTAGCTACCCTTATTGCAGTTATTTAATTTGTGCACATATTTTTGTGTCTGTTTTGATTTATTTTTTGAAAGTTTTGTGTCCATTTTTGTGAGGTGCAAATCCCTATAGGCATTAAAATTTTAGATTTTGGGTTTTCTGAGTGTGTGTGGTGGTGCTGAGATAGATACCTTCTTCTCTTCTCTGAGCAAACACACTTTCTTCTTTGCATCAGCTTCTTTCACCAAAATGGTCGCTGGTTTCTGCTTCTGGCTTCCTTTATTTTGCCACGACTGAATTTGATGTTTTTAAGATTCAACCAACACACCCTCTTTCATCACTCACTTTCCGCGCTTTATTTATTATTTAATTAATTTTCTTTTGTCCCTTGTGTTCTTGTTCTTTCTATCAGTCACCGTTCTTAATAGGTTTAACTTCTTTCTCAAACACATGCACCTGACACCTTCGTAGCCACTTCTTCTCTCTCCCTCTCTCTCATAGGTTCTCCTTTTCTGGATCACTGGATCTTGTGCCCTCTATGATATATTTCTCCTTTTTCTTTTTATTTAATTTTATGTTCTTTTTTTATTTTGCAATCGTGGGGTTCTATTAGGAACTTTCATGGCAAGCGTTAGAGTGGAGAAATATGAGTTCTGCTCCATTCCAATCACAGATCGACACGTTCATCGTCCTTCCACATGAAATCTCTCTATTGTGAGTTAAAGGTTTCAGCTTTGCGCACTGATCTACTGATGGAACAGTACAATCTATTTCCTTCTTTCTCAAAGAAGGAAAAGAAGAAACAAGAAAACAGAAAAGGAACAAAGCAATCATGTGTACCCAGTTTTATAACATGTGTAATTAAATGGACGTGATGGTGAGGTAAAGTCCAAGGGTGTTGATAACTCTCTTGTACCGTTGTGCAAGATCTAGGGCTTTCACAACATCTTCCTCTTTATGAGACCAATTTAATATTTTTTTTATTATATAGCTTGAAAACCTTAAACTTTTTAACCCTCAAGTATCGGGTTCTTAACCTTTGTCCTTTGATCTTTCGGTTCTATCATTGTATCTTCTCAGAGAATGCTCTATCTATCCTATATGTGTCCCAAAAACAATTGCTGTCTCTATTTCTTGAGGGGATTGATCGTCTCGAGTGTTTTGCTGAGTTTGGACTTTGCAATCACAGATAAGTGCTGCTTCTATTATTGTCTTTTACTCTTAGGTCTTTTTAATTTAGATGATCAATTGATTCTCTCTCTCTCTCTCTTCCAAGAAATCTCCTTAATTAGCCTGCACTGTTGTGTGCATCTTTTTCGTGTTTATGGAGGAATGATGGCTTATCTAGTACTGCAGTTAGTTTAATTAGGTTTTCATTTTCATCTTATAATGATGAATGATAATGTTTTACCAATAACTGGACAAAATTAAAAAAAAAAAAAAAACTGGAACAGTTTTTTTCTTCCTTTGCGTGCTAGCCCTAATAGGTATTATCTGAATCTGGTCAAGGCATGGCTTGTTGAAAATATGAAAAGGGGAAAAATAAAGAAGAAAATATAATAAAAAGGCTAAAACCTTTCTATATATCTTATTTTTAGATTTAACCCAAAATTACAATTTGACGTATTAACATAATATTGTGAATGTGAGGATATCTGTGGCAAAATTTCGCATGTGTGGGTGAAATGTTTGAGTTTATATGGTCATAGTTAGAGATTGAGAAAGAGAAATTGTACTTTTTCTTTTTTTACTGTTTTTCAGATTGTGTGTTATCTTCTTCAGCATTTAATTTTCTCTGAAAACAATTATTTAGGTGTTCTTGGATATGTCCGTGTAAGAAAGTTCCTCAGAAATGATGCTCATGTTCAGATTTTTCTTTTTCGGTCAGCTTTGGTGGTTTACCCCTACCTTTGTCTTGAGTAGAAAATAGCGTAATGATATGTATTCTTTTTGTTTTTTTTTTTTCAATTTTTGTTTACAAAGAAAAAATCTTTTTGAATCTAAGACAGCCAGTTCAAATTATGTAGATCATTTCGTAATCTTAACTCTATTTGTCAAGGAAATAGATTTATTCTGGCTACATATAAAATTGTTCATCGGAAACGTATATTCGTACTTGACTTGAAACACTTGCCATAATTTCCCCATTTCTTCCCCCCCTCCCCCCTTTTCGTTCGTTGCAATTACAACGTTTTATGTTCATAATAAACCAAATGGATGAAAGATTATTTGGAAAGCAACTTAACTAAATTTCATAAAGTATTTAAGCAAAATTAACTTATTGGTGGTCATTGGTTTTGTATGGATATTTCAGTTTGAAAAGGAACGTGTCTGCAGACTATGAGCATATTTGGATAATTTGTCAGCAATCAGTTTTGAGTACAACGTATAATGAAACACTTTTATAGAATAGTAACTCTTTTTGTTTTTGTTTTTATGTCACATAGAAGTGAATATTATGAATAAATTGTTTAAATAGTTGTGTTGAATAATTAATAAAAAAATAGTTGAGTTCTGTGTGCATAAATTATCTAATTGGTAAATTATACTCAAAATTAACTGGCATAATGAGTTCCCAAAAACTTAAAAAAAACGTTTTCGAAACATGAATTTAGCCCCAAAATTTTTCGTGAGTCTTAATATATGCTGCAAAGTAATGCATTATATCCAGTGCGAACCCTATATATATATATACCCTAAATTTTATAATTTGATCGAACTTTAAAATCCACTTATATCCTCCTTAATAAACTTTACTAATCATCTCACATATTGGAATCCTTCCAATTTAAACCTAAACATATATAAAAAAAATGAAGTCCTTATAACCTCGAAAGGCTATAAATATGTCATAAAATTGAGCCGAAACCACTTGGAATTGCATATACATAAGTATTAAGATTTAAATGATTATTAAAGTTTCAAAACAGTGTTTTAGTTTTATTTTTTTACATATAAGTTGCAATGGTTCAGAAAACATTAAAATGTTCACCATCGCCCACATTTCCTACATTTTTCTTGTTATGTGTCTCCTTAATTTAGTGGATATTGTTTTAATTTCCTAAGTAAACATCAAGTCAACGTTTGCACAACTATACATGTTATTACATATAACAAACTTTGCTTTGAACTAATACTGACCAATCATTTTCCTTTTATTCGCAGCATTACCAAAACTATCGAGCGATACCAACGATGCTCTTTTACTCCTCAAGATGAACACGTTGAATGCGAAACTCAGGTATGTGTTCACTATCTCTTTCTGCCCACATTTTCCACCTGATCGAAGAGCACTTGCAACTACAAAGGTATATATTAAGAGGTTTAATTAAACATTTTGCCTTGTGTCTTCTAAAATTCTTTGTCTGCTTCTCATGCTTTCTAAATTTCTAAAATTCTTACATGAAATTTTTTTACAGCTACATGAAAATTTCCAAATGAGGTCTCTGGTTCTTTAAAAAAAAAATCACAAGGGTGAGAAAGGACAATAAATATTAATTAGTACAGAACTTTTTATTTTCCATGCTTGTGAAACTAACCTAGTGAGATAAGGTTTTGTGGTTGTTGTTGTATGCTTGTAAAATTAAGCATACTTCCTTCCATCCATTATTAGTGAATTATTTTTCTTTGAAAGAATGCAAAAAGATAGCCTTGTCTGCAACAGTATAGTATATATTAATCTAAGTCATTCATAATGATATAATGCATCTCTATATGTTACAGCAGATAATTAGATCTTGTTAGTGAATCAATATATGATTTTTTGTTTTGGCAATCAGAGCTGGTACCAAGAGGTGTCAAAGCTAAAGGCAAAGTATGAGTCTCTTCAAAGGACCCAGAGGTAATCATTGCGCCGCTTCTAAAGTATAGAGTTTTATTTTAATATATACCTTCTGATGAATATATATTATCATGTTTTCAACAGTCACATGCAAATGTATGTTAATCACAAAAAAAGGAGTTAAAATATGGTAACAAAGGTTAGAAAATCTTAACCACCGCATGCAAAATTTAAATAATTAACTTTGCAATGTTGTATTATTTTAGGCATTTGCTTGGGGAAGATCTTGGACCGTTGAACATAAAGGAGTTGCAGAATCTTGAGAAACAGCTTGAAGGGGCTTTAGCACAAGCTAGGCAAAGGAAGGTGCGGACACATGTCTAGAATTTATCTTTATTGCTCTTTGGATTTCTTGTTGGTACTTTACCTTAATTAGGTTGTAAAACATGTGCCTATATATATACAAGAACTGACAACAATCTCTCCTGTAGTTTAACTAGACTATACATCATACTCTTTGTGATATAGATGCCTAACTGTATATGTACGTATAATCACTGTTACCATATATACGATATAAGGATGAGGTATGGGCAGATGAGAGAGAGGGAAGAGTCTACTGGCCAAAAGATATGTAAAGTTAACTAGTTTTTATTTTCTTGTCAAAGGCTGATTTTTACTTCAACAATGAGTTAATGCCAAAACATTCCATTGAAGAAAAGTAAATTTGTAAAAATAAAACTAACCACATACTTCTTTCAAAGTATATTTTTCACCCTTTTCCCTCTAAGGATTCTTATTTACAGATTCATTACAATTTAAAATTTCAATAATCTCATCTTTTACTAAAACCCCAACTTCAAAATAGAGGAAATCTTGAAATCAATAGTTAGTATTCAGTAAAAATATTCTTTAATTTAGATGTGCCAAAACTGCCAATTTTGAGACTCTAAATACAATAGCATTGACTAAATTAAATGGGAAGCAATCTTGGTTCTAGACCAAGTTTCTGAACGAACTTTTTATTTGAAGCTTTAAATGAAAATCTCAATAAAGGTTTTTGTGTATTTCATATGAAGAGATTGTTTCAATCTGTTTTACAAACAATAAGTTGTACTGCCAGCCGAGACACTCTAAAGAAAGAATTTTGGATGACATTACTTTTTTTTTTTATTTCGACTGCAGACACAAATCATGATTGAACAAATGGAAGAGCTTCGCAGAAGGGTGAGAAATGTTACACGCACACTTATTTTGGTGTTATGATTTTATTTTGTTATCTATAGTGCAAATTAATTTTTAACAAGTCAATTATTGTCCTAGTATGTATTTGTAAGACAACTTGAAAACTTAATTTACATTTTGGGTCAGTGTTCGTTCTTACTACTTTTGTAAGCTCGATTTTTTTTTTCTTAATTTTAGTATTTTTCATCCATCTTGCAGGAACGCCATCTAGGAGACATGAATAAGCAACTTAGACTCAAGGTTTTACAAATTGGAACACATTCTAGTGAAGGAAACGTGCCTTGCGATATTTTTCTCAATTAATTGACATTCTAATTTCTTTATCAATTGAATCTCCCTTTACAGCTTGAAGCAGAGGGATTTAATCTTAAAGCTATGGAAAGCTTGTGGAGCTCTACTTCAGCTGCTGGAAATAGCGGTTTTCCGTTTCAGCCTGCTCAAACCAACCCTATGGATTACCAGGCAGAACCCTTTTTACAAATAGGGTAATGAAAATTTCCTTTATGGATATGATCATGCCACCAAAAGTTAAATAGACAAACATAATATGGTCTCTAATGTTCATAATTTTTTAGCAAAGGTGATGTGAAATAAAATTAACATTTTGTGTGTTTGGATGAACTTTGATAAAATTAATTTAAAAATAATATGATTTATTTTTAAATGTTTTTATTATAAAATCAAATTAAAAATAAAATTTAATATAATTTTTTATTTAATATAAAAGCTACTCAAAATTATTTAAGTTTAATCAATTATGGACTCATAATTAATTTTAAATTTTTTTACAATGTAAAACTAATTTTAAAATTAAAATCAATTTTTTTAACATAAAATCAAACATACACTTCACGCGGTTATTAGGCTAGTTATTGGCCAACATCACACTTCAAACCCTTAAACAAACTTTTGCAAATTAAAAACTTGATTTGAAATATCAACATATGCACACAAGGTTATTTTAATATATTAAAAATGTATAAGATACATTAATTTCATGATAATTTTTGGATCAACGTTATTCCATGTCAAGTTTCAAACTTGTGTAGGTGGTATCCCAAAACTGAAATCTAAAACACAGGTTTTCAATGGTCAGAGATTCTAATTTAACCTCTTACTTTGAGCAGGTACCATCAATATGTTCAAGCTGAGGCATCTAATGTTCCAAAGAGCATGACTTGTGAGACTAACTTCATGCAGGGATGGATCCTTTGATCAATCTTATTGAATGAAGTATATGATTTACCTTATTGTCTATATGTTTTTTAGATTTGTGCTTTGGCTGTTGTTAAATGTACCTTTTGTGACCAGCAAAGTTGCAGACTTTAGCGCTTTGTGTAATTGGATACAAGTATAGACAATGTTTTTACTATATGTTAAAGCAATGCTATTGTTTTTAACTTTGATGTTTGAACCTATATATATGCGTATATGCGTGTATCTCTTCCTTACCTCTGCACCAAAAGCATTCTCTATATATGGAAAAAGGTGGAAAAATCAAAGGAGAAAAAGACAAAAATAAGAAAGGGGGAGAGGCAAAGCAAGAGAACGCGAGTTACTTGCTAAGAGAGTTTCCTCAATTCTCTTTGTTATTTGGATGTTTGAAATCTTTTAACATTCTCAAAATTTGAATAAAAATAGTACTAATAATAAAAATAAAAATGTAGGGTTTTGAGGATTATGAATGACGATGATTCCTATTCTCCACGCAGTTTTATTAAATTAACTTTCAGAACAAGAAAGTTTTACTTAAAACCTTTCTTTCTATTTTTATTATCATGTCTTCTAGCTACTCTATCCAAATATGTCCTAAGTACTATAAGTGCGTTGACAGTTAGCCAGATACTATTATAATTTAACTAATGCTTTTTAGGGGTGATTTTAAGTATTTTTTTTTTCAAACTTGGATTTGAAATAAGAAAAGGATTAAAATGATTTTTAAGGCAATTTTAAAATAATTTTAACTCATTTTTTAAAAAAGAAAACTATGTTTCCTATTTCTGAACACACTCTCTGTGATCACTTGCGCCTCTCTTGGTAATTTAAAATATTTTACATTTTTTATTTTTAAATATTGAATTATAATAATTTTTTAAACATAATATAATTGTTTATTGTAAATTAAAATACACAACTGGAGACTCTCCCTCCACACTTTTTCAATTAAATATTTTTAATATTACATTTTTTCTTTCCTTTTAATGTGTATTTCACACTTACCTCACCACTAACTTATTTTTTCTCTCAAACATATCTAATTACTATTATTTTTATCTTTATTTGTATACTCAAATGTCTTAAGATATTTTAACTTAATATGTAATATTTTGTTTCTATATTTAAAGTGACTTCTGATAATTCTTTTAATTGTTATAAATTTTTCATTTTTATATCTCTACAAATGTGTTATCACTTTTTAGTTTTAATTTTAGTAATTATATTTATTTTAATTTTAATTTTATAATTTAATAATAATATGATATATCCTATATTGATGCAATATGATGATGTTATTAATGTAATAACAAGATATCACAACATTATTAAATAATGATGTGATATGATGATCTCATCATTTAATTTGTTATGTCATCATTTTAATAGATATTTTTAGTTAAAATAAAAAATAAACTAACTAAAATTTATAAGAGTTAAAACAAAAATATATATAATAACATAAATAAAAAATATTAAATTACAATTACTTACCTTTGTTGAACAAATAAATAGTTATTAAGTATTATATGATAATCTATAATGACTTAAAAATAGTTTCTGTTTAAAATGAAGATAATTTTTTCTTTCAAAATTATGAGAACAAAAAAGCAAAAATTATTCATTTTACATGAAAAAAATATATTTAATCCAAAATTAAATACACAAAACATGATTTTGAATATAATTTTTTTTATTTATTAAAATTTTATCTAGAGGCAAATTTAGATTTGTCAATTATGAAAAATATACAAATATAAGAAAAAATTAGATGTAAAATTAATGTCGTAGTATGAATATGATTGAGGCAAACATTTATCCAAACAAATTAGTAAATATTTCATGTACTATTACTATTATATAGATCATTTTTATTAAGCCAGGTATTTTTAATTAAAATAAGAACTTAACAATTATAATAAAAGATAATTGAAATTCTAAATAAAAATATTCATAATTAATTTAAATAAATAAAATACATAAAATTTTAATTTAAAAGAAAAACATAAAACTTTAAAAATTATAAAAAATAATAATAATTTAAGAATACAAATAATGAGGAAATAAAAATAAAAATTATATAAAAACTTGAAAATAATTAAGCTTCGTATAATTTTTATCTTTAATATTTTTATTTAATTTAATCCTTTAAATCGATACATATTATTAAGGATTTAATTGACTTAAATTTATAAAAAAAATTAGGGATGATTTTTTTTTTTCACAATGTTAGATATGAAATTAATTAATGTACTAAAAAAAATACCAAATTAATTAATGGTATAAAGTTAACAACCCAACTTATTAATGTTTGTAAGTTAGATATTAGATAATTTTAATAACATCAATGATAAAATTGATTAACAGTACCAATTTTATAAATTATTAATTAATATTTTATTTATAAATTTTATCATTCCTAATTATATTAGTAAATTATAATATTATAGCTTTATGAAAACTTAAAATATACATGTAATTTAAAAAACTTAAAGGAAGGAGAATCATAGAGTTGAAAATAGACTGGACCAAAAAAAAACTTTGTTTAAATAGGTTTGTTCTATTTAAAAAAATTCAAGTCCCAAGTTTGGCCTTTTTTTTTTGTCATGAGATGTATTTTAGGTATGACTTAATTTTTTAAAATTGATTTCGCTTGTTAGTTTTCTTAAATGCTTATTTCATATAAAAAAAATATGTAGATATGTTGTATTTCTAATTAGACAAATTAAAAAATAGGCTAATGAAAAAAAATAAAAAAAATAAAATTAAAATCATTATTATCAAGACATGAAACAAAAGAGAAAATAAGATTAGACTTTATAAGACTAATATCTAATATGACCTGAATTATAAGTTATTTAAAAGTTTATTTTATAATAAAGTCTTTAAATAAAATATAACTTTATCCTTCAATAAGTTTACAAGATTAACGTTTTATGTATATGTCAACATGTTTTAAAAAAATTAAATAAATATATAATTTTAATATATTAAAATTATTATTATAATAATTATTAACCAAAAATTAATATTCATATATAATTATATAGATTAATTTGTTAAGTTTGAAAGATTTTTTGAATGAAAAAATTGACTCTATTAATAAATAAAATTTTATAAAATTTGACTTAGTTTATTTCTTAAAAAAGTATGATTTAATAAAAATTAGGTCATAAATCTCTATGAAACAGTGACTTATTTTCATTCTTACGATAGTATCTTATGAGAAATTGAAATTATTTTATATTTTCTTAGATTTAAATAATAGTTTAATACCTATAAAATATATATTTTTTATTTGAGTTCTTTAAAGATTTTTTTTATGAATTTAGTCTTATAATTTATTTATTTTAGTTCTTGTTACTTAATAATAATATTATTTAATAATATAATAACGATATTAATAATTTATTGATTTATGACATTATTAAAATGTATGAGAAAATAATTATATTTTTTTAAATTATATTTATTTAAAATAATTCATATCTGATTAGATGACCAAAAATTTAAAAACACGTTTTATAAAAA
>JAMLFT010004815.1:0-18769 GCA_026544285.1 Pachyrhizus erosus | reverse complement strand
AAACCATGAATACAGATAAAGATAAAAAAATAACATTAACCTAATGATTAAAACAAATTAATTTGAAATTAAAAATTAAAAAATATATTTAAAAAATAAAAAATTTAAAACCTAAAACTAAATATTCAATATATAAGATTGAAATAAGACATGTGACTCAATAAAAGTAAGAATAATTTTTAAAAACCTTCAATGAAGAAATACTCTGGTTAAAGAATAATATTTAAAAATATCCTTATTTAATAATAGTCTTTCAAAAGATTGCCATTCAAAATGAAGTCAGATTTATAGTATAGGAGTAGATGTGAAATTAATTTGACCTTTTATAAGGTAAATTTGGTGTTCATATATATATTCTTAAATGATTAATTGATATTTTTAATAGAGTTTAATGTAAATTATAATTTCAATAAAAAAATAATAAATACAATTTTAAAATAACTATTATAGAAGTTAATAAATTTATTATATATGATAATTTATAATTAAATCATGATATAAAATTACTTTACAATATAAGTAAACAATTATTTTTAGTATTTACTCTTTCTAATTAATGAAGAATTAATATGTTATTATACACGTGTGTATTAAAGTGATCAAAATAGTCATTAATACAAAAAAAAATTTATTAAGAGTTTGTTATGGCCTAAGACACGTATTAGGCATTTAAAATTAAAAAAAAAAAAAAAGAGCTTGTAAAGTTAAGTAGTTAATACTTTTTCTTGTTTCCCATAAGTTTACACATCTATTGAAATTTAGTGTTAAATTTCCACCATCAACATCTATACACTTCAAAAATGGAACTTACGTATTTTTTTTCTAACGTGACACAGTCTCCTTTTAAGTTTTGTTTGGATTAGGGATCAAATTGAATAGGTTCAAGTGTCCTGCCTTAGTTTTGCATCTTATATTACTCTGTTTGGAGTACGGTTTTGGTGTTAAAGTGACTGAATTAGCCACTGCATGTTAATTCTGATGGCAACGTCAGCAAGAATAGTGACATGGACAGAGAGAGTCCTTCACATGCTCACAAGTCCATGATTATTTCTAAGTATATATAAAGATGCAATTGAAAGAGGCAGTGTTTGCTTTTGCATAGGATAATTACTTAACTACAATAATTGTGGGCTATTAAAGGGTCGTATACTTGAAGTTGGACAACCCATGATTCACCAAGTTTAATTGACAAGTGATTTTTTCTTAGAGTTAATTGTAATTTTTATTTTCAATTTTCTATTTTTAACAAATTTTACTTCTAATAAATTAATTTAATATACTTTATCTTCAATTTTAAAAAAGCTTACAAATTTTATCTTTTGTAAAACAATAATTTTAAAATAAAAATAAAATTTACCAAATCATAAAAAAGTTAAGAAGAAAATTAGTTAAAAAATAAAAATTAACGATAAAATTATAAAAAAAAATAAAAAGTTGAAAATAAAAAATACAAGTATATCAACATGTCACATCAACTTAAAAGATGAAAAGTAAAATTTGTAAAAAAATTTAAAATAAAAGATAAAATGTGTTAAATTAATTTGTTATAAACAAAATTTATCAAAAATAAAAAATACAATTAAATATTTTATTATTACTATTTATAAGAATTGAATTTAAATATAAAATAATTTCCAACAACTCTTCTACATTATTCAACCAATTGAATTAACTTTCATAATACAAGTGAATTATTTTAACATGTAATTAATATATTTTAACATTCCACAGTATCAAATTCACAGATTTCCTGATTATAGTAACTACTTAGTGCTAAGGAGATGCCGCAAGTGGCTCCAAAAGCATCGTCCACTTAGGACTCGCTCAAACAGGAATCTTTCCACCGCACAACACTTTTTATAATATATATGAAAAGAGATTGTACCAAAAATAACATATATACTCCTATCATTCCAACTTTATAAATAAATTAGCATTTCTGCCAAAACATGCAGTACAAACACTTCAAACCAAAAGAAAAAGCAACGATGTTCATATATGAGAGACAATTTAGCATAAGTTTATGTAGGGGAACTTTCTACCATTCTTCCAGAGATAGAGGATTGTCAACTTCTGGAAGAGAAAAATGTATTTTGTCTTCCTCTAATTTTATGTTTGAAAAAAAAAATTCAAAGGTGGGGAAACCAAGGCTGTTCTAGACTAAAATTTGACCACAATAGTGAGCAATTTTATTTGTCAAAGCTAGCGTGTAATAAGACATCAAATGCAGCACTCACATAATCTTCAACTGTGAAATTATTATGAAATGGTAAGCCTTTTTGACTCTAATGAAAAGTGCAAAAGAGGGAGCTAACGCGATAGTAATATAAGTGGCCTATCATCTGTAAGATCAAGCTACTTGAGAAAAAAATTGGATTGTTCAAAATATATAATTGAGAAGACTCAATGAAATGAAAATTTGTATGAGTTGAATTTTGATATATTGTGGTGAAGCAATGACCTTAAAATCAATTGTCTTAAAGGTTAACAACTTTCAATAATGTAATAATCTTTGATTGATTAGATGAGAATATTAAAAAAATTTAAACTATTTATTAATATATTTCAATTAAATTCAAATTTTAATAATTTTACATTTTGCACATTACCTGGGGGAGGTCCTATTAGGAAATGCTTTCATAAAATGCAACACCCATTAGTTGCTGGTTTTACCATATTTTCTAATTAGATCTGTTCCGAGTTGGCTACCATTCCAACTGTCTCCAGGTCAATACAAAGAAATCTTACGTCTAAATTCTAAAATCAAAGCATATTTAAAAATGGAAGAAAGTGAAAGAAGACAAGAAAGATCCTTAAGATTGTCATGTTAGGTATTAATAAAGTCTACAATATGTAGTAAATTCAAAAAAGCTAGATTGAGAATTAGAAATAAAACTGAGTAGTGTCATGTACAACTTTGAAATTGTAGTTTTGTTGCTCTTACCATTATTTATAAGGTGCCAAGTGCTGTAGAAGTGTTTTTTCATTAGCTATAACTCTTTGCCTTATCTTGAAGACGTACCTACTGAATCTCTCCTAGTCTCACTTTGTATGTCAATGATCGGTTTTCTCTCTATCTTTTTTTTTTCATTCTCCAACAAACTTTAGTTCCTTGACATTGCCATGGCTGCAACCTTGTCCTCAAAGTATTTGCATTTCTCCAAATGTTTATTAACTTTTTACTCTCTCATCTTTTGTAGATTTCCAATTTTAATTTTTATAAATTTTTTAATTAGCCTTAATCTCTTAAAAAGGTAATTTCGTTTTTAGGTTTTCAAAAAAATTCCATTTCATTTTTAATCATTCAAAAAATTTGCATCAAGGATAAAAATATAAAAAAAATTAGAGACTAAAAGTAAAAATTTATAAAAATGAAGAATAAAAAACATGATAAATACGTACTTTTACGTGTGAGATGGTCTCAGCAACATTGAAGTATTAAAGAAAAAGAAAAAAAAATACTTTATATAGACTACATATAGAAAATAGAGAACAGAAATTCTGAAAGATTTAATTTAAGAATACTTTTTTAAAAAACATTAAGAATACATCTTCCGACTTAAAATTAAGTATTAATTAAAGCCGATGGTTGTCAATTTATAAGAAACCTTAAATACTTTTTTTTTTCTTTATAATTGCAAGTTTGCGACAATGAAGATAAAACTTAAATCTTTATACATTCTAGGTATCTAAATTCTCTAAGGTGGGTTGTAATAGGTTAGTAACCTCAAAATCTAACATACTATACATGACATGTATAATTTAATCGAATTTAAGCATAATAAAGTCAACTTATATTTAACATGCTAACATTATCAACTCATCCTAATTATTTCCTTTTCATCATCCTTCTTCTTCGTTTATCATAATTAATCTCGTTAAGAAATCTAATTTATATTTTTAATTGTATTTTATAATTATTTTATTTCTATTTTCAAACTCTTATAATTGAAAAATATAATAATTAGATGAATTATAACCTTTTATTTTTAAAATATAAATCTCAATTGACATTTAAATTTTTATTACATATTAATTTTAAATTATTTTATATGATATATTGTAATCACGTAGCATCTTATTATTTTTGTAATTTGTCATGTTTAAGTGATCATATTTATATCATATGTTATATCCATATTAATTCAAAATTTAATCTCTCCTTCAAACACTTTCTAGGTTTATCCTTTTGAGTAATTCTAACACACATAATTTATAAAGTAGTAATATGACATGTGAAAACATCCTGCTCCAATTATCAGGAAAAAAATATCAAATTTTTAAGTGATTAATACAACCTATTTATTGGACCATATTATTATCCAATCTCAATTTGTCTTTTTATTCAATGTTTTTTTTTATTTCTACAACTCTGTCAAGGATGAAGTGGAGGTTAATGAAAAGTGTGATGATGAAGATCTACAGAGTAAGAATTACAGTTATTGGATTCCTTGGGTTCATCATGAATAACTTCAATGGCTTCCAATGCCTCAAATACATCTTTCATAGAAAGACGTTAAGGTCTATATTTTAGGCACTTTGGAGGTGCAAGCTATGCTACTTGCAATGATGCATTCAGTAAATACTGGCTCTCTATCTTAGCATGCATAACTAATGCAATCCTACTCATAAAAAAATGAATTTTCTCAATCTTTTCAAAGTTTTGTCTAATCTATAAATGAAGAATGCGAAATTGAGACTTGAGATATGGAATGCATCATAAATTCTTAAGAATTTGATAAGCTAGTAAAGATTTGTCACAAAGAGTACAAGTTATTTGATAAGGAACAATAGTTCTAGTCTAGAACCTAGAGAGAAAATTTCTAAACTTTCAAAGTGTAAACCTCCAATTTCATTCAAAATGAGTAAAAGATGATTTTACATCTAATTTCCTACTATTTATACATGACCCAAAATAGTACAAAATCAACTAAAATAAACTACCTATAACTACTATACAACACACCAAAATAAGGTAGCTTACAACATACCAAAATTCAGTCTAGGCAAAATCCACCTAATGTAAGTACAATGTGGATTTGATCCTATGGGCTTGGGCCCAATAGATAGTCCAATGGGCTTGGGTCCAATTAGGCCAAAAGAAGTTCAAACTCCTTCTCCAAATGCTTTCTCCTAGACCTTGTCAAAGGCCCTTCTAGTTTCAAGCTTTCTAAATCTTCTTCTTCCATAGATAGCTCTCTATCATCTCATCCTCCTTGAAGAGAATTCGTCCATGAATTTGCAATTTGACCACATACATTACAAGGAGATGAATCAATAACATTAAAGCTATTATAACTATATTCAAGAGGCAAATCAATTTTATAAGCATTATTATTAACTATTTCAAGAACTTTAAAAGGATCATCACCTCTATATTGGAGTTTAGATTTCCTTTAAGAAGAAAATCTATCCTTTCTCAAATGAACCCAAATCATATCACCAGGTTCAAACACAATTTTCTTTCTTCCTTTGTTGGCTTGTTTTACATATTACTACATTTTCTTTTTAATTTGAGTTTTCACTTTTTCATGGAAGTCTTTCACAAATTTAGCTTTTGCAAGTTCATCCTTATTCAACATAGAAGAAACATTAGGTAAAGGCAATAAATAAAAAGGAGTCAAATGATTAAAATCATATATGACCTCAAATGAAGAATGAGAAGTACTGAAATTCGCCACTCTAACATAAGCAAACTCAACATGAGGTAAATAGTCCTCCCATAATTTTAAATTACCCTTAATCATACATCTAAGCAATTATGTAAGTATTCTATTCACCACTTCGGTTTGACCATTCGTTTATGGATGACATATGGTGGTGAATAGAAATTTGTACCAAACTTTTCCCACAAGATCTTCCAAAAGTGACTTTAGAATTTGAAATCTCTACCCAACAAATGCTTCTTGGCACACCATAGAGATGCACCAACTCTTTAAAGAACAAGTCTGCCACATGGCAAGCATCATCTTGTTTGTGGCAAGGTATAAAATGAGTCATCTTTGAGAACCTATCAACCACAACAAAAGTAGAATATTTTCCTCTCTTTGACCGAGGAAGACCAAGCACAAAATCCATAGACAAATATGTCCAAGGAGAGTTAGGAATAGGTAAAGGAGTGTATAAACCATAAGGCATCATTTTACATTTAGACCTATGACAAACAACACAATTTTTACAAAAGCTCAATACATCATGTTTCATCTTAGGCCAATAAAAATGTCCATGCAACACATTCAAGGTTTTATCGACTCCAAAATGTCTCATTAATCCTCCCTCATGAGCTTCTCTAATTATGCACTCTCAAGGTTTTATCATGCCTAAAGAACTCATTATGTGCACCTTTTTCAAACATTAAAAAATGTTAGAGAAATCATGCTCTTAACATACAATTCTCTAACGCAGTTTAAACTAAACAATATAGTTTCAAGCATAGAAAACAATGAGTACCTTTTAGATAAAGCATTGGTTATCACATTAGTCTTTCCTTGCTTATGTTTTATCGCATATAAAAATTATTACAAGTATTCCACTCACTTTGCATGTCACTTATTAAACTTGCCTTGGTCCAACCCCTTCAAATGTTTAAGGGATTTATAATCACTATGAATCACAAGTTCCTTTGGTAAAAGGTAATGTTGCCAATTTTGCATAACTCTAATAAATGCATGAAGTTTTTTATTATAGGTGGAATAGTTCAAGAAGGCATATTTCAACTTTTCACTAAAATAAGCGATGGAGGTGTGCCTCTTGTAACAAAACTACTTTTATCCCTACATTACATTAAAAATTTCAAATGATTTGGCAAATTAGGCAAAGCAAGAATAGATGTATTTGTCAACTTGTTTTTTAAAACATTGAAAGTTTTTTCTTGTTTACTTCCCCATTTGAAAACAATTTTGTATTTACAAGTTCATTTAATGGATAAACAAGGATGCTAAAATCTTTAACAAAGTGTCTATAGAAACCAGTCAATTCATGAAAACTCCTCACATCACTAATATTCTTAGGAGTTGACCACTCTTTAATTGCTTTCACTTTTTCTTCATCATCATGCACACCTTTTGAACTTACAACAAATCCTAAGGACACAACTTTATTAGTGCAAAAAGTACATTTATCCTTATTTACACACAAGCTTTCTTTTCTAAGCACTTCCAAAACACTTCTAATATGTTCTAAGTGGTCATCAAAAGTCAAAGTATATACCAAAATATCATCCAAATAGACCACAACAAATCAACCAATAAAGTGTCTCAAATGATTTCATTAATCTCATGAACGTGCTAGGTGCATTGGTTAAGCCAAATACCATCACCAATCACTCATACAATCCAAATTTTGTTTTGAAAGTGGTTTTTCATTCATCACTTTCTCTTATTCTTTTTTATGGTAACCACTTTTCAAATCAATGTTAGAAAAGAAACATGCACCATGAAGTTCATCCAACAAATCATCAAGTTTTGGAATAGAATGTTTATACCTCACAATGATGTTGATGGGTTTGCAATTCATGCACATCCTCCAAGATTCATCTTTATTTCGTACTAGGATGACCGACATTACACAAGGGCTCAAGTTTTCCCTCACCCATCCTTTTTGTGTAAATCCCTCCACTTGTTTTTGTATTATTTTTTTTTGTCTCTTCCGAGTTACTCCTACAGGCAACCATATTAAGTAGTGAGACTCCCGAAATAAGATCAATTTGATACTCAATTCATCTCAAAGGTTGCAAACCATGACGGATATATTGATAAAAGGCATCTTCAAACTCCTTCAAAAGGTCTCCTACACCTTCATAAAAATCAACACTAGAAGACAAACATAATGAGTTAGACATAACAAATACAATGATTGTCTAGTGAGCATTACTCATTTTACCTCTTTCTGCTTCATGAACAAGCCTTGTTTTGCTTCCACTCTTTTCTCATTTTTAACTTTTTCCTTCTTTTTATGCTTTTTGTTTTCAATTATAACTTTTCTCACTTAAGACTTCATTTCATGTTCTCTTTTCATTTTTATTTGGTCTTCATACATTTCCTTTAAAGACAAAGTCTTAAGAAAAATCTCGTGTCCATTATGCATAAAAGAGAAAATATGTATTTGAATTAATTTAAATAAATTGATTTTGATTAAAATTAGCTTTAAAATAATATAATTTATATTTAAATGTTTTAATTATAAAATTAAGTTAAAAATAAAATTCAGTAAAAATTTTCTTATCAAACGTAAAAGTTACTCTAATTGTTTTAAGTCAAAATTAATTTTAAACTTAAAATCAATTTTAAACCTAAAAAATTTTATAAACTTAAAATATATTCCTCATCGAGAAATCAAACCCTCGTAATATCACGTCATATAATTGAAGAAAAGCTATTGTGTGGAGCGTTGATGTTAATGTCAGTCCAATCTAGCAGGTTAACGTGGAACCAAACAAACTGAAGGCTTAACCAAATGAAGCAGGTTTTGCTGCCCCGTTGGCCACTTGGCATCAATTGGCCTCGCAAGCCTTTCTGCATTTCAAGCAACGTTACGCCAAAGCCGTACGCACAAATCTTTATGTAAGTGACCTGTTGGATAATGACGAAATTCGAAGACATGTTTAGTTTCTGGGAATCACGAGATTCCATTTATTTATTACAGAATTGAGAGGGTTCTTATGTTTTAATTTAGAATGAAATATTCCTTGTGCTAAAAAAAAAGAATCCTTTATTTCATTTTTAAGAAAAAAATAAATTTCCATGATATTGAAAAACATATCTTAATTTATATATGTTAATGTTAATAATTCGGGTTTGTAATGATTTAAAAAATACATATGCTTGTGACAAAAAGGAGATGTCACAAGAATTATGTAAATTCATATTTCTAGTATTAAAATATTTGTGTAAAATTGAAATAAAGCGAATTATACTTTGATTTGTTTTATAAGTTCTTTCTGCATTTTATTTTTTTTCACGACCTTCCCCAACTTTCCACGAAGCAGTGACTACATCTTCCACAAGGCAGTGATTACATTGACCAAGGTTGGATCTCAGTACTTCATCTCCACTTGGTATCAAGTACCCAATAAAGCAGTGACTATTTTATCTGTGTTCCAGCCACGTACCCTAACTTCACCCCTAAAAATACAGCATTAAGCTTTTCATATTCAAACAATAAAAATATTTCTCTAATCCCACAAACTACGAGTTGAATAATAGGTTTAGTATCAAGTTAGAAATTGGCTAATAAGACTTCAAATTAAAGTCCATAATTACATTAATCAATTCAAACAATATTGCACTTCGTGAACATGGACCCTAGAAGCAACTAATAGTTTACTTTTGCAATGTTTGATATCACATTGGTTGCCACTGGACATGGATCCTAAAAGCAACTAATAATTAATTGCCTTTGCATTGTTTTTTATGAGATCTCGAGTTGTTCGTGGATCTCTAATGCTAAACAACACACACTGACGTACAGTACAGACCACGTTAAGACATGACAGACCGATAAAGGAACAATTCCCTCAACCTAACCTAATCCACCCGAACCGAGTTCTTTGACCCAAAAACACGTTGGCTCCAAACATACCAAAAAATCAATCATTTGGAAATAGCGCATTGTCATTAAGGCTCACAGTATTAATGACCAACATAAATCGACACAAGCCTGCCCAGACTGAAAGGAAGGAACTTCGAAATATTACACGTTTTCGCCTCCCAATCACCGAGCCATATATTTGAAGGCCTTTTCTATTAATCAATTAATGCATCCATTTCAGACATGCAAATATATAACAGCAAGTCGAACTAGTAAAAATAAAGTACATCATCTAAAATTAAAACATTATAATAGCACCAGAAGGAACAAGGTAAAAGACCTACAACAAGGTAAAATACCCCATTACTGCCTTGATCTTGACTCTGCCCGTCTAGCTTCATCTGGTGTAGAAGGAAACAGCTCCACGTACCTTGATCCTATGGTCATTTTATCTTTGGACATAGCCCTCTTAGCCTCCTCAGCAGAAACAAACTCCACATATGCCTCTCCAGTAGCTTTTCCATCAGGGCGACACGCAATGTGTACCCTATCTTCTATCAGCTTGAAATCTTTAAAGAATTCAACAATTTGAGATTTTGTCACTTGGAACGGAAGGCCACGCATCTTTAATATCTCAGTGTACTCCATTTGGTCTTTATCACTGAACCTCTTTGACCGGGAGGGTGGAGGGCTACTACCATGGTAATCGTTATCATATATTCCTTCGTAATTGATCTCAGCAGCAACAGCACTATAGTAATCCTGCTTCTTACACCTGAACACTTCCACATATCGGCGACCCATGTTCTGGCGATCTCTCTGTAATGCAAACTCAACCTGCATTGCTCCTGCAAAGACTACAAAGGCCTCGCCTGAGAATCGTCCACTCTTGTTGACCAGCAAAACATCCACTATAGTAAGACCGGCAAAGAACTTCAAGATGTCAATGTCAGTGCAGTTGAATGGAAGCCCCCTGAGACGAACCACGGGAAAGGGAGGGGGCTGGAAGCCACCTGCATATCCATAAGGTAAGTTGCCTGTCCCGCTGCTCACTGCGAAGTATGGATTGGATTCCATCATTCTTTGTCTCTTTGAGCCAACCTCGTACCCGTCCGAAACCCCCCCGCTTCCCAACATTGCCCTTCAAATTTCCATACCCAAAAAAACAATCCCCCACTCAACATATATGTTAATAAAGCCAAACCCAACCCTCTTTTCCCTGACACTTAATTTTAACTCCTATTCTCATAAATCTATCATATTCATCACAACTCCCACAACCAAACAACATAGAAAAAATAACATGATATCAACCAAACCACTTATACCAACAAAGATTGCCACAGACGGACAACAATCACATATATCTATCATACACAATCAATTAAGCCGAACATATATAAAAAACATCAGAGAGAAAAATCATACAGGTTAATTGACTAAAGAATCAAATAAAAACATTTTAAATAAAAACAGGTTGGGTGTGTAACAATACAGCACTGACCATCACAAGGTTGAAGGAAAATTAGACACGCTAACAGAAACTCCATATTTTCTCAGCCATATTCATTGAAAATGGCCGAGAAAACATGTAAATGTAAATACCTCATATCAGGGTATACCTCAAAATACCCACAAAACTAAGAGGGAAAAAAAATCAGAAAGCATTTTCCTGAATATTTCGTCAGCCCAACCCGAAAGACCGAACCAAAATTAAACACAAATTCATGCAATAATCAACCCCAATTTGTTAAACATGACCCTAATTAAAACACATATCTATGATAAACGTAAATCTCAAACCAATACATAAGGACCCGCGATTTCTAATCATAAGCATCACCAAACAGAAATCAAACCCCAGAAAATTACGAAAAGGAAAAAGAATTTGGAGGGAAAAGGAATAACGAAGAAGAAAGATGAAGTTAGGTTGGCATACCCTCGGGGACCGTACATGTTTCCGAGATCGGTGAAGGATCGAGCAAAAGCCGCTTCCGAAGACGGAGGAACACGGTACGGATCCAGCGCTGCGATCACGCAAAAGGTGAATCCCAAATCGACCTGCAAACCCTAACTAGGGTTACACGCGCTTCTACTTCTGCGTGGGGGAACACTGCGCACCCCTTTTCAGTTTTCAGGTTTCATTTCTTTCGTTTAATTTTTCCTTCTTACTTCACTCCATTTTGAATTTATTCACGTTTAGCATATAGTGGTGAATTTGAGTTCAATGACGGATTTTTTCCGCTGTGTGGATTGCTGACCGTTCGATGAAAGGGTATTATAGGAAACATGTATATACAGCTTCTTTTGTTTTTTGTCAAAATGTCCTCTTTATTATGTCGCCTAGTTGTGAAATACCAGAGATATGAGCCTGGCTCAAACGAATAGGCCCAATAAAATATCACTGCAGTCTGCAACGCTGTGTCACGAAGACAGAAATAACTTTGTTTGGTGGGCCCAAAAAGGAGGCACAAAAAAAATTTTGGGGAGGACAAATGTT
This sequence comes from Pachyrhizus erosus, assembly GCA_026544285.1. NCBI lineage: Eukaryota > Viridiplantae > Streptophyta > Magnoliopsida > Fabales > Fabaceae > Pachyrhizus > Pachyrhizus erosus. The sequence continues at coordinate 6,741 of JAMLFT010004815.1, read as the reverse complement.
GAGCAAGGATTCTATCAATGATAATAGAAGACTTAAATTTTTGGGTCTACAATTTTTGTAATTATATAATTTTGATTTATTAAAAAATTTCATTACACATTTAATTTAGTCTTTACAATTTTTTAATTAATCAATGTTGATTCATAGTTACTCTATCATCAATTTTTTAACAAGAATTACTAATGTGACATGTTAATATTGATACAATACTAATATGTTGATATACCGAATAATATGACAATTCACAATATGTTGACGTGTCAATGATATAAGTGTTTATGTGATACTTAAGGATCAAAATTTTACAATCATGATATTTTAGTTGTGATTGTGATATTTTAAAGATTAAAACTGTATAATTTTGATATTTTAAAGATTAAATTTACATGATTGATTTCATCTAAGTTTTTTTACTTTATTTATTTATCCTTTTGTGAACTTTTTAAATTATCAAATTAAAATTTTTACAAAGTAAATAATATTCATAAATAAATAAACAAAGAAAAAGTAAAAAAAATCAAAAGAAAAGAAAAAAATCTTTGATTAAAAAACAAATGAAAAGGAAAGATACAAACATATTCTCAAAGATGTGTGAAAATTCAATTTTTTCTAAATAAATAAAAAATATTAAAATAATATCCAAGCAAAAAGATATAAAAAATTATTATTTGTGAACCTTTGTGACTTCATCTTCCACTCATCATAAGAGGTGTTGTTCATGGGATTGTTGTTTGGCACAAAAGAAACATAATGACTTTGTTGTGTTTTCACATTTTTGAATCATTTTTATTTATTAAAACATGGATGTTCGCACATTACAAGAATATGTTATGAGGAAGTAGAGAGATGAAAGGAGGAGGGTGTAAAGGAGGAGTGGGAAGAAAGGATATGAAGGTATTGTTGACATTATAAAAAATACAAAGAATAAATGTGAAAAGAGGCCTTAATAGAAATATGTAAAAGCATATCTAAATTTCACAAACACTTTTTTCAACTAGGAAATGTAAAAGGTGATAGGGATGCAAAATTCAAGTTATGTGAACACTTATAGTTAAAGCTTTTATGTGTTAGAGATTATATTCAAAAAGTATTTACTATTAGAATATTAAATTTTACCTTAGAACATTTCAAGTGTGCTCAAGAAGTCTTTAAGTATGGTAATACTTTACGAAACATCAAATAGTCTTGTTATAAGGAATTGAGAATATTTTATTCTATAATTATCATATTTGTAATTTTGAACGTAACATACCTAATTAATAGATTTTTTTACTCAAGTGTCACTTTCAAGTCAAAATAAACTAGGTTTCCAATTATTTACAATGCAAGGTATTGTAAGTAGTTTTTTCAATGACTAATTAGAGTTCTTCAACCTAGTCAAGAAACCGAAAAAAGGAGTTTTGATCATTCTCAAAGGTTAAAAGGAAACAAAGAAATATAAATTCAAGAATCAAAGTATTAGGCTAAGAAATTTAATCACATGTAGCACAATACTTCTTGGATCATTCAGATTATGGTTTCTAGGTGAAGCTTATTAATGTCTTAGGTTTTTTAGGATTCTAACTTTGCCTCTATGTGGAGTATTTTGGAAATTTTACTTTGTCTTTTCATATTCATAGCCAATGTAAATTAGATCAATGAACATATCATTAATGAAAGGGACTAAAAAAATTAAAGATAATATAAATATTAAAAAAAGCAAATCTATCATTAATATTAAGGATAATTTTAGAGAAAATGTAGGAAAAATTTAATATTATTTCTTTTATCATCACAATAGTGTGAAGTATTTACCAACTTTGTTCATTACTAGTCTCTATTAGGAAACCAACTTTAGTAGGGTCTTCTTTACAAACTACATTTTTTTCATTCACAAGAATTAAACTTGAGACCTTACTTAAAGAACCTGAGCCAAATGTCACTCAAACTAACAACATGTAGGTAAGAGAAATTTAAAAGGTTAGAAACACCCTAAAAGTGAAGGTTAAATTGTGTGTATGTGTGATTTTTATAAATTTTTTTGCAAACCCTATTTCAAATCAAAAGTATATATGTATGAAAAAAAATTCTCAAAAGCTTGGATGTATAAAACATATGGATAGAAGAGAATGATTAAGAACAAGGTTTTATGCTAGTTCCCTCAAACTATTGAACTACGTCTAGTTTTTCTAGGTTAGAACCAAGTATTCTCAATTATCACTTCTGACTTACAACAAGTATTCTTGACTACCAATTCTAGCACCAACAATCCAAGTATTCTTTACTATCACTTATAACTACAACTTAATTTATCCCACATTAAGACACCAAAGTATCTTTCTCATGAAGCCACTCTTGACTTTCACAACTTACAATATCAGAAAGATTAACTCATAATGTGAGGATATACAAATAGAGTATTGATCTTTTCAAAGATGACTTAGTTAATCTAAGGATAAAACAAAGTATAGCACAAAAATATTTTGATTTCAAGATGAGGTCATATGGATGTAATGGATGCAAAGAGAGTCATTCAGATATTCAATTTTCAAAAAGCTTTTTCTTTCTTCATCATTTCTAGTATATTTAGTCTTCATACAAAGATATTAATTGTGAGAATGTTTATTGCTTGTATCCTCATTTTAAGTTTTTATTAAATTTATGGAAACTTCAATCGTGTTTTTTTTCTCTTGATATAATAATTTAGTCAGAGGAAAAAAAAAAGAACTTAATCGTTCTTTCCCAAACTTCGCTACCATTCATTCTGAAATAGCCTTTAACTTTCTACAAATTCTTACTTTTGTCTTTTCCTTATGCATACTTCAAGCTTAAGGAATGTTTTTTTCTTAGAGGCTCCACTTATTCTTTAGATACTTTTGTTTTTCATTAAATGTTTTCAAATTTTAAAATGTTAGTTCAAGCACATGAAAAACAAATAGAATGACCAAACGCAAGAAAGAGAAGACCAATGATCCTAGACATCCAAAACATGCAAGTTTCAACATTTGTGACTGATCAAATTAAATGAAAACATTAAGTGTAAGTAGAAATATAGTGTGTGCTTTTATTTACGCTTTGGATGTAAGTTTTAAAAAGCAATTGAATGCTTAGAGCTTTCTTTCTAAAAACGCGATCGACATGTAGTTCATTAAGGCACTTTAGACACATAATATAATCTTCATAAAAACTTTGGACGCATGTCCATTTTAACGCATTGGACATGTAGCTATTTTAAAATAATTTTTCACATCTAAGGTTTAAATATATACCTTTGCAACCTTGGATGCTTGAAATATCTAAATAAGGCATAAACACACTTATTAGTATATCAAATTTTAATATATTTTGTAAACATTGTTCATATCTCTTGTTCTAACAAAATTTAATATCATTAACTAAACTAACCAATTTTCATAATCCTTATAAATTATTTATTGGATATTATAAAAAAAAAAAAGGCAAAAGTACGTTATATTATAACTCTTTAGCAATGGTACACATGGTTTCCTTGTTTGAATGGATAAAATTTTAATTGAATAAAGTTTCATTTGATGGAATGGATATCCATCCAAAACCCTTATTTTTATTTCTTTAATTTGGGAGTTATGTGATAGAATCTAAATTGATTTTAAGGAAAAAAAATATGTTTTTTGTCCCTCTAAAATAGTTAAATATTGGTTTTCATCCCTCCAAAAAAGTTTTCTATTTTTTGCTCCACAATATTTAAAATGTGTTGATATTAGGCCAAACACTTAATGTCATTAGCGAATTACTAACATGGTAACACATGTCATTCACATGGTAAGTAAATATGACTTGTCCCTAAAAAGATTAAAAGTTTGATTTTAATCTCTAAAATTTAAAATTTTGATTTTAACCTCTATAAAATTTAAAGTTTGATTACAATCTTTATAAAATTCAAAAGTTTGATTTTAGTCTTTATAAAATTAAAAAATTTAATTTTTAGTGCTAATAAAATTATCAATTTTAATAGAATATATTAAACAAAAATAACATAATATTCATAACTTCGTAATATTATTTGTATGGTGAGCATAAGGTGAGTTGTGATAGAATTTTTTGTTCTTATCCAACCTAAAGCATTGTTAGGGTCATTATGTGAACTCAAACCCAACATATTCAAGCCCAAAATATATAGGACAATATTTGGTCAACATAGTTTTTTACGTAATATATCAATATTTACATTATGTGTGATCTAATAGACTTTCTTTCATCCTAATCAGACTTGAGAGTTAAATGTCTTCATGTGGTGTGATTATTTTTATCTTAATTTAAAATAAATATTTATGGCTAATGTTTTCTAACTATTTGGTAATGTAAGGAAATCTCTTAGATGTTCAGATCCATGGAATTAACATTAAGGCAATTAGGTTAAAACTTTTCCAATCTTTTTTGGGGCCAAATGTTAGTAACACAATGACTCAAAAATCTATCACAAAGGAGCATCACAAATAGAGGAGTTGATAGTGAAGTTTGTGGACAAGTACTTCTCATCTACAATTAGATGGTGAGTCTTTCCATGGGTGTTGGAAAAGACTCAAGGTGTTCATCAAGGATTGTCCTTATCGTGTTACTTATAATGGATTTTGTATTATCTTTTTTTATAGGGGGATGCTTCCATATATAAAGATGTTGGTAGATATTTCTTGTAAAGGATCATATAATTTAAAGCCACCAAATGAATTCCTTAATGTTATTAAAAAAATTGGTAAAGAATGATGATGGTGCATAAGCAAAAAGACAACTAAAAAAAAAAGTTGTGGAGATAGGGATTGGATGAAATTTTGGCTCAAAACTAGCTCTCTGACCAACAAATAGCAAATTTTCTTCCATGTAGACAAAAATCTTTCATTAATAGTTAATAATGTTAATATTGATGTATTATATCAATAAACCAAGCTAACCTAGTCTTGTACCATATATTGTTGGGTCTTGATCAAGTTGGATTTGAGTTCACATAAATAACCCTAACAAAATTTTAGGTTGAGTAAGAACAAAAATAAATCTTTCACAACTCATCTCATACTCACCGCTACAAATACTATTATCAAGTTGTCAATATTATGTTATTTTTTGTTAATATTTCCTAATATATTTATATTAAGAATAAAAATATAATATTTTATGAGGACTAAAAATTAAATTTTTTTAATTTTATGAGAACTAAAATCAAACTTTTGAAGTTTATGAGAATTAAAATCAAACTTTAAATTTTATAGAAACTAAAATCAAATTTTTAAATTTTTTAGGAAATGAGTTTGAGCTTTTAATTTTTTTAAGACAAAATAAATTCACTTGTCATATGGCAGACATATGGATGACATGTGACAACCACATGAATGTCATGTCATCCAAAATGCCAACTTGTATCATGCTAATGTGACATTGTCATTTTAGCAATCTACTAGTGACATTAAACATTTGGACCAAAAACAACACATTTTGAATTTTGAGGGTCAAAAAGTGAATGAAAATTGAATTTTGACTATTTTAGAGGGATGAAAACATATTTGCCCTTGGTTTTGTAAAATAGAGGTTAGGTCTAGTGAAATGAACTAACCTCTCACAACATAACAATTAAAGTTCAAATTTCCATGAGAGGTATCCACATTTACAAATAGAATTGCCTCAAAAAATATACTTGTCAAAAACAAAAAAAAATAATTTTATAATTGTTAAGTCACTAGTATATTCTTAACATATTCACAAATCCTTCATCTCACATTCTTACATGTCTTATTATGCAATTGTCATGCACATTTTATCGATCTCCAACTCAAAATGTCTCATTATAGTGCTAGAATATGGCTTGGTCTATAAGCCTATTAGGATAAAATTTCCCATAAGTATTAATAGAAGAAAATAAGAAGAGATATAATAATTTTTTTATAAGTTAAAATTAGTTTATGCTAAATTAAAATCAATTTTTCAAGAAACTAATATAAAGATTTTTATAAATTAGTTTATCCATAAACTAATTTTAACTTTTGAAATAGCTTACTTTATCTTTCTTCTTAATTTTCTCTTATTGTACTTATAAAAGAATTTATCCAAAAACACCCTATGCATGATAGGTTTTGTGCTCCCTCAAAGACCATGGCAAGTGACTAACTACAAGTTTCCATATTTAAAGATGCTTTGATATTAAGCAATAATTGACATGAAAATTGTCAAACTTATAATTAAAATCACTAATAAGACCATAGTTTTGTTGAATCCATCTTAGACAAACTATCTTGTTCTTGTTCATACAAAGGCACAGACCCAAATGACCATCCTAAAAACTTGAGGAAGGATGGTAAAGCTTGGTAAAAATAGGCAAAATTTCATAAGAATATTTAGTTTAGGAAAAAAAATGAAAAAAAAAAAAGTAGCAAAATTGAAATAATTTTTAAGTTATTTGATAGAAATGAAAATTAAAACATTTTTTCTTTTGTTTGATTGTGTAAAATATAGAAGAATATGTACAAGCACATGCATATATAGGAATCAAGTGATTTCAAGAATAATTTTAAAAGGATTAATTTTCATCCATAACACTCATTTTTTCAAATCTAATTATTAAGATTAGTTACACATTAAAATCATTAAATTTTAAAAAAAAATAAATGATAATAAAATAATTTTATAATGTTACTCTTAAAATAACAACTCAATCTCTTCTATCTATCTATCTATCTATCTATCTATCTATCTATCTATCTATCTATCTATCTATCTATCTATCTATCTATCTAT
>JAMLFT010004814.1:0-18774 GCA_026544285.1 Pachyrhizus erosus | reverse complement strand
TTTTTTTTTGTTTTTTTTTTTTTTTTTTTTTGTTTGTGGGGGGGGGGGGGGGGGGGGGGGGGGCATAATCTTGGGATTTTGCCGCCCTTTTATTTCATCAGAACACAAACCCTATTTTCCCACTCTCACTCCTTTGGAAGGCTAAATAACGCTGGTCTCCTCTCTTCAATGCAAACCATCTGACCCAGAAACTCTGTAATTTTAAAATAATATAAAGTGGATTTCTCTCTTTCCTATTTAATTCTACATTCCACAATAAGTTCTTGATATCTTTTAGTAGTTGGATGAAAACAAGATCAGTGCTTAGAATTAGTGTAAGAGTTCTCTACGTTTATAATGATGTCAGTTGATCTTGGCCAATTTACTCATTCCTTTTTTGTTGAAATTTTAGGTATTTGGGTAGAAAAGGAGGGAAAGAGAGAATACTTTGACTATTATTAAATCAATATTGTTGTGAAAGATACGATAAAAAAGATAAAGTACCAAGCTCTATTAATTCTAGTAGAAGACTCCTAATCCTAAGTAAACAAGGAAACAAATCCTGAAATATATTTGAAGTTTATTGCCAAGAGATCATCTAAGGTTCTCTAAAGGCCAAAATATTCTGAGATATAATCATATGATATCTAGAGATATCTTCTAGATAGTCTAAAAGTTTGAAAATTGTTTTTTGATTGAATGTGGCATTTGTGTTCTATCAGGTTTTTGTTGGTGCACGGTTACATGTTACAGGAGGTGTTCTCAGAGGTGGACGGTCTGTGGAAGGTGAAGCATCCATTGCAGGTAACTCATTTTTCTAATTTCTATGTTATTACCAAATTTTTTATTGTATACTTCTTTTCATGTTGTTTTGACCATTTCCTCTCTATACTTATGTTTTCTTTTTCTCACTTTGACAGTATTGGACACTGCTGCTGGGGTTTGGTTGGACAGAAACGGCATTGTGTCCTCCTCACGCTCAAACAAAGGTCATGATTATGACCCTTCTTTGGAGCTTATGCGTCGTTGTCGTCATGCAGCAGCAGCTGTTGGTATTCATATATTTATCTATGGTGGTCTAAGAGGAGGTAAGTACTTGCATTATGATAGATGTGGTTGTAATTGTGGATCTGAGAGTTTATTTATTTTGACTTGAAAAACTGAATGGGGTATATTCAATTCTTTAATAAAAAACAGTGAAGCTCACAAAAATAGATTTGGCTCTTTCTTGTGTTTAATCCAATGGATTTATTCTTTAAGAATTACACGACAAAAGTGCCATTATTGGAAAGTCCCACATCACTTGCCTCGATTATTATGTTGTGGTTTATATACCTGCCAACAACTGCACTTAATGCCAATTAATTTTAAGATGGAATCTAACACGACAATAGGAGTCTATATCCATTGTTTCCTTGGTTCGTGGAGTGGATATTTGTCGTTTTTTGTGCTGTATCACTTGGTCAGTTTGTCTAATTTTAAGATGGAATCTAACATGACAACAGGAGCCTATATCCATTGGTTCATGGAGGGGATATTTGTTGTTTCTTGTGCTGTATCACTTGGTCAGTTTGTCTAATAGGTATCTGTGGAGGTAAGTGGGGTGTTAGAATGTCCCACACCGCTTGTCTCAATTATTAGGGTGTGGTTTATATACCTTTGGACAATTTGCCTTAATGGCAATTGAATTTAAGAGGGAATCTAACATGATATTAGAGCCTATTGCTGATATCTATTGTTTCCATTGTTTGTGGAGGGGACCCTTTTCGTCTTTCGTCATGTATTGGTCTAATAGGCAGTTGTGGAGGTGGGGTGTAGTCCCATATCACCTACCTCAATTGTTAGAGTGTGGTTTATATACTCGTGGACAACTTGACTTAGTGCCAATTAAATTCAAGAGGGAATCTACAACATGATAGAGTCTACAACCCGTATCCATGGTTTGTGGAGGGGATCTTTGCCAGGCAGTTTTGGAGGTGGAGCGTTCGAAAGTCCCACATGCCTCAATTTTTAGGGTGCAGTTTATATACATGTTGGGCAACTTCACTTAATGGTAATTTGTTTTAAGCACTGCTATCTGCTATATCAAATACTCTTTAGGTATACATATGGGACAAGTTTAGTAGGTTTTACGTGAGTAGGGGGAGTGGGACACTAGGATTGAGTATGAGAAGTCCCACATCCATCTCTCAACTGTGACACCACATTACATACCACAACCATGACACCCACAGATGCCACAGTAGCCATTTTGGCACAAGGTGCACTGCAGCAGGGTTGCAGTTGCGGATCCAAGGAATTCTGCAATGCAATAGGCTGCTATGGTGGCTATTTTACAACACTGGTTTTAAGATGGAATCTAACAGCTATCAAAGCAGTCTGTCATACTAATATACTGATTTTGTATTTTTTTTTTATAAAATTAAATGGCATTAGTCATCTTTTTAAGGGTCATTGGCAGATGCATGGGCTCTAGCTCTGTATGTTTTCTTGGCAGGAAATATGTAGGATCCTTGTGTCACTTTAAGTCCTACATGGCTGGCACTAAATAAATTGATGCTAATTTGTCTAATTCAATTTCTTATCTATGTTCAGTGACTTCATTCTAACAACTATTTGATTTTCACATCATTATCATAGCAAACAAAATTGTTTGCCTCGTGAAATAGGTTTTCACATGTCATGCACCCGTGCTGGTTTGGTGAAAAATGATTTGATGCTCTTTTTAAAATACAATAGCATAATTATGTTTGCTCTTTTTAGCCTTTGTTGCTCACTTGCTCTTCTATATTCTTTTTCTGAAAATATTCTGATTGTATCGTTAACCTTTGGGCTATGCATTATAATGACTTGAGTTTATTAATTCTCAGTTATCATTAGTTAGGTAGAAGGAACTGAAATGTGTATTGAAGGAATTGATGTGTTTAAATCCTCTAATTTGTATTATGGACTGCAAGTGTCTTGATAATTTTACATTTTAATTTGTCTTACATTGATGTTTCTTATATATTTCAAAATTCCGTTCCTTTGTTTACCAATTCTAATGGAACCATGTTATCCTGTGCAGATACACTACTAGATGATTTCTTAGTGGCTGAAAATTCACCATTGCAGCCTGACATTAATTCTCCTGAGAGAGCCTCACCTGTTGCAAGCTCCAAACAAAATCATTCTAACTTAAATTATAATGTAACAACACCAAATTTGGATGGTGGACCAGACATTCCTTCATCTGGTGGCTCAGGGTATATCATTTGTAGCCTCCTTCTTTAGAAGCTCAACACTTCTACTTCACTGTTCTTATGCTAGGGCTATTTCAATTTTATGACAACTTGATATGTATTCATTTTATCAGCATGGACAAAAATTCCTTGGAGAAACTGAGGGAAGCATCAGCTGCTGAAGCTGAGGCAGCAAGTGCTGTCTGGCAAGCTGTGCAAGCTATATCAAGTAATCCTGCTGAAGAAACATCTGTGTCAGATGACAACTCACAAGCTGCAGAAACAGTTTCAGATGGTAGTGACACAGAGGAGGGAGATGTTCGCCTTCATCCTAGAGCAGTATGTGCTTAGAGTCCTTGTTGATAACTGACCATGTTCCTCTCAAGGGTGCAAAATCATATACTTTTTGTTACAGGTTGTAGTTGCCAAGGAAGCTGTAGGTAACCTAGGTGGAATGGTGAGGCAATTATCACTAGATCAATTTGAAAATGAAAGCAGACGCATGATTCCTGTAAATAATGAATCGCCATATCCTACAAAAAAGTTCACCAGACAGAAATCTCCTCAGGGTTTACATAAAAAGGCAAGCATTATTTGATTCACATTCTGCTTCATTTATATTGTAAGCACTTGACATAGACTGTCGAGTGTCTATCCACTTGATTACCATATTGTTACATTAGACAGTCTCTTATTATCACTGTCTTCTTGCCAGATAATTTCAACATTGCTCAGGCCTCGCAACTGGAAAGCTCCTGCGAACAGGCGGTTCTTCTTGGATTCTTATGAAGTGGGTGAACTTTGCTATGCTGCTGAGCAAATATTTATGCATGAACCAACCGTTCTTCAGCTGAAAGCTCCTGTCAAAGTATTTGGTGATCTTCATGGTCAGTTTGGTGATTTGATGCGGCTATTTGATGAATATGGATTTCCTTCTACTGCAGGAGACATCACGTAAGTTTGTTACATGTATACATTGGTAGCTTAACATTGCTCATGTGTCAAAAAGCTCATATATAGATAGAGTATCAATCAACTCTTCTCTGTTCCACTTTTCCTGTGATATCTATCATGTAATCCTGGATCTTTTATTCCTTTATAGACATTGAAACTTAGTTCCATCATTCTAATCATGAACTAATTTATTTTGAAATGTCAACCATCCATATTCTTAAAGTGTTAAAATAATGCCTTTTCCTTGGGAAGTAGATCACATTCTTTTTTATGAGTAATTGTTAGTGTGTGTCAAAAACATAATGAAGTTTATTTGTTAGCTACAGTTGAGGTCTTGAGGGATATTGTTCTACGCTAGGTAATAGTGGTTCATTATTTTGAATTCAGTTTAAGACTAATTAACTCTGAAAAATATACCTTTCCTTTGCTATGTGGGTGGGTGAGCCTTGGGGTGTTGGTAATGTTGCTCTTTGTGATCTGATGGTCAAAGTTTTAAAACTTTTTCCACTTGCTGTGGTGTTAGATGACCCACATTTATTCTCACCTGGCCCCACTAAGTGGGAGCCTCAGGCTTTGGGTTGCTTGTCTTTGCTTGTGGATTTCACTTCTTCTGAATGGTCTGTTGTATTTAATTAGCTCTACACTGTGTTGGAAAAATGTTCTGTCCAAAAACCATGTCCAGAAATGTTTACCTACAATATATTGCAATTTGAAGTAAAACGTGCCGACTGATGGTTGGGAGTTAATATGTGCTGTATGTTCCTTAACAGGATTGGTTAATCTGACACTTGGTCTGTTTTGGTCTTGTTCTGTGTTAATAATAAATTTCTTCTAGCCAATACCTGAGTGAGAATCTCATGCTGTGCTTTTTCATACAAACATTGTGGAATTAGCTAACAGATTTAGTGTTTCAGCTATATTGACTACCTCTTTTTGGGAGATTATGTTGATCGAGGACAGCACAGCTTGGAAACCATTACCTTGCTACTTGCTCTTAAGGCAGGCTACTGTTTAATTTTACGTTCTTCTCTGGTATTATTGTATTTGGTTTTCTTTATGTTTATAGTTGACCTTGTACTGGCATTCTTGTGTTTGTGTAGATCGAATATCCTGAGAATGTTCACTTGATACGTGGAAACCACGAAGCTGCTGACATAAATGCACTATTTGGTTTTCGTATTGAGTGCATTGAAAGAATGGTAGAGACAAAAACATACTTGTATTGATTCAATTTTTTGGCTTCAACTCTGCAACTAACTATGTGCTTTGTAGGGTGAAAATGATGGCATATGGGCATGGACACGATTCAATCAACTTTTTAACTATCTTCCATTGGCTGCTCTTATTGAAAAGAAAATTATCTGTATGCATGGTGGCATCGGAAGATCTATTCATTCAGTAGAACAGATAGAGAAGCTTGAAAGGCCCATAACAATGGATGCAGGATCAATTATTTTAATGGACCTTTTATGGTAACTCTTCTTTGTTTAGCTATCTAATTTTGTCATGTGATTTGTTGTTATGTTTGCATTCCCTTTTTCTTCTTTCTGAGGGTGATCCCTAATGCAACAGTTAGGTTGCTATTTAATGACTTAGGGTCACATGTTTAAATCTTCAAAACAATCTTTCCACTTGTGGGGATACGGCTGCAAACATTTACTCTCCCCAAACCCCACTTGGTGGGAGTGTTGTGCATTGTGTCGCCTTTTTTTTAGAATAAGAAAAAAGAATATTAAATTCAAATAAATTATATATCCAAATACCAAATCCGACCTCTGTATAACCTCTGCAAAGGAAAAGAAGTTCTTGGAAAAATAAAAGAAATAATCTCTTCTTCTGCGGCAGACTCATCTTACAGGTGTTCCCTAATGAGGGATTTTAGGGGATTAGGGTTCTCCTTTATCTCCTCCACCCACGAAAGCTTGATGTAAATAAACGAATTTTTGTCCTACGTTTCTGAGCTATATATACTCGTTTAATTCTGGCATTGGGTTTATTGGGATCTAGAAATCTTTTGTGATGAACGTACTGGAAAACCTTCTTTGGATTTGCCCAAAATTTTTACAGCTTCAGTGGGTTTGTGCAGGTCTGATCCCACAGAGAATGATAGTGTAGAGGGTTTGAGACCAAATGCTAGAGGCCCAGGGCTTGTCACTTTTGGTGTAAGTATATGCTATCTTTCGTTGTAAACATGGACCTTTCATGCTATTGGTCAATTTTTCCAATCCCACCTCCCATAGATCATGATATATTAACATGTATTCTCATATTTACAGCTAAGATTACAAATATTGTATGAATGGTGTGGTGCTAGTTGATGATTTATTTTACTATTATTTATGTCATCAACATCTAGTATTGGAAGACCTATCTGTTCCATTCCCCCTCCTGATATCTGTCAAAAATCAATAAACAGATGCCCTGTAGCAAAGTCTGGAAAAATTCTTCCCACAAAATTTGGACATCATTCCTCATGAGAAATATGAATTTCAATTTCCACAATTTCCTGAAGTCTGAGAACTAATTGAAAAGGTTACCTCGCCCAAACATGCTGCTTTGTTGCTTCTCTATGGAAACTAAATAATATTACCTTTCAAAATCAAATAATAGTGTCTTCTTCAGTCCTAACTATTTGATTCACCGTTGAAATAGGAGAGTTCCTATTGCCCCTATCTAGTATTTTTGGCTCATGGATATTTTAACTTCTAAGTGAGTTTTCATTTCATATATGCCAAAGAGAGAAGCATTGCCATATTCATGAATCTTATCATGTTCTCTAATCCTTCCAACCTTTTGGAGGATATCTTGTCATCCTGTAACTGTACTTCACCTATTTTCTCTGACAATTTCTTTTTGTATTTGAAAAAACCTTCGGTTGGAGTTGTCCCTTGTTAGATGTTATCAGTGTTCCAAAAAGTAAACGTTAGCTTAGAGTAAGCTAACAGTGCCTAACTAGAAATGAAAAGTCAGTTTTTTTTAAAATGGTCTACTGACCCTTCCTCCTCATCCTCGGGTTTCTGTAGTGATATAAATTAAGATTTTTCTTGAGATCTGAAAAGGAAAAGGAAAACATCAAGCAACAAATTTTGGCAGTCTCTTCAAGACCAAAAAGGGTGTAGGAGTTGGATTTAGTAATTAAGACACCATTTGATTTGCAAAAGTATTATGAAATATTAGCAATTGTTTTGAACCCAATTGAAAAGTCATATCCTTTTACTTATAACATTTTTGTATAGTGAAATATTATTCGATAGTGGGCATGCCTTAAAGCTCTTGCTATTTAAATGGGAAGCTGACCTATTACTTTTCTTATTTTATGCAGCCTGATCGTGTCACAGAATTTTGTAAGAAAAATAAATTACAGCTCATTATTAGGGCCCATGAGTGTGTCATGGATGGTTTTGAACGATTTGCCCAGGGACAGTTAATCACCCTTTTTTCTGCAACTAACTATTGTGGTAAGCATAATTTCTCACCTGCGTTCTCATTTGCATGTTATAGCATTTCAATCTCATGCTGGGTGTGCTATTTAGGAACTGCTAATAATGCGGGAGCAATACTGGTAGTTGGTAGGGGTTTGGTTGTGGTTCCAAAATTAATTCATCCCTTGCCACCTCCCCTTCAGTCTCCTGAGACATCTCCTGAGCGTGGTATGGATGAGACATGGATGCAGGTGAGCCTTATGCAGTATCTTTCTTCTCTATACTGTATTTAACAATTACTGAAGTAAGTGAATTTGTTGCATGACAATTCTCATTTCCGGTGCTTAATTTCTTATTTTAGGAGCTTAATATTCAGAGACCACCAACTCCTACTCGGGGTCGACCTCAGCCTGACCTTGACCGTGGCTCACTAGCATATATATGATATAATTCATGACATGAATAAATATTGTACATTGGGAATTTTTCATCATCGCTTGATATCCTGCCAACCAAATGTTCTGTTAGTATACCTGCCATTGTTGACAGAATACATATTTTGTACTATATTTCTTCTCTAGTTGCAGAATAGCAAACTCACATTAGCATGCAAATAGCTTAAGAGTGCATTATTTTATGTTAGCCAGTTAGCGAATGGATGACTATCTTGTGGATGGGACATGGATAAAGTGGAAGAGATGTTAGTGTCTTCTCCCCTTCAACATGGGGATGAATGACTTAGAGAGGGAATACCGTTGATTAGTATATATATTGTATCATAGGGAAATATATATTTTTTCCTTTATATAAATGTTCATAATGGATCAACCGTCTCTCAAGTCTCAATGTTTGAATTGATTTATTTCACGTGGATGAAAGTAGGCAGTCCTTAGGTTTATAAAAGTATTCCCAGTCCACTGAAAAAAAAAGGCCTCAATGAAAAATGAAGAGGTAATGCTTTCGAAAGATTATCCGCTTCATCTTGGATATAACTAAGGCTACCATATTGCTTTTCCAGTGAGTTTGGATTTGCATCTTGGGATACATGTTTTGACATCAAGTCAGTTAAAAGGCGCAGTTGCTTCAGAGTTGAAGCATTTATGCTGCGCTGTGCCAATAATTGACTCAGGTTGGTGGGTATTCGTATCAAGCCTTCTCAATTTCGGCTCCTTCAGGAAATCACCATTGTAAACGAAGTTCAACATACGAAACGAATCAGACTACCTGCTTATTATTACAATGGCAGCAATTTAGCACTAGAGGGGCAGATAGTGGCCATATGGAACTCGTTCTAAGGGCAATGCATTTCTTGCGCACTTGTTAATGAGGAATCAATTTATTATCCCAATAGAAAGGAAGACAATAGACTATTCTGGCACACAATAAAGCACCACACTTTTCCTAGACGATAAAATAAAAAGATTAGAAACCTATAGGCATCAAATAATTTGTGATGCAATTATTCATCATTGAAATGTACATTACAGAACTTAGGGTCCATTTTTGCAAAGACGAATGGGAAGGATGCAAAAAAATTGAATGTAGGAAAAGAAACAAAACATACCGTAAGGCACTTATTGTCCCAAATTAAACATTTATAATCAGTCCAAGTTACTTTTCAAAATGAACTCCATCTCCATGGTGATGGAATTACCCAAACTGAAACAAACTTTTTTCTTTTTTATAGCATAATGGCATACCACTCGCTGTTTTCTGTCAGCCACTCAGAGTTTAACATAATATCTGTGTTTCTTTAGGTCATGCAAGAGAGAATCTAGAATCTTAGTCTCTTGCTTTTCAAAGATAAAATTTCTATTTCTTCATAAATTTATACAAGAGAAAGAGGAGAAGATGAGAGAGAAAAGTGTGGAATAAGATGGTTAATATGATGAAGCGAAATATTAAAAAAAAAATAGTATAATAGAAAATATTGTATTAATAATATAATTAAATTTATGAGGCTAGATTATAATAGTCAAAAGTCTTAGGATAACTTGATGTGTGCTTGATTCTATAATATGATTTACCAAATCAATATATGAGAAAAATAATCAATTTTTCATCCATCTTGATTGAAAAAGAAGTGTTAAACTAAGCGCTGATTCAAGTTGCTGAATGATCTTCCTTCTAAGCTCTTTTTTGTGCAACTAGAATGATTTCACTACACTAATACTCATATTTGTCTTCAATATTAATAATAATATGTTATAAATGAAGTAAATATTTTTAATTAAATACCTGTTTGTTTTCAATTAGCACACGTTCTAATCCATGAATTATATATCATTGAATATAATTGATGTTTGAGAACAGTGACATTAAAACAAATTCACCCTAAGAAGTACAAAAAAGTGCAAAAAGCTAATTTATGCTTCAAGAAGATAAAGCAATGCAACCTATTGGTTAGCTTGTGTACAAATACCTCTTAGAGCAATGCCTCTTAGAGCAATGCTAATGGGAAAACACCATAAGTTGTTTATTTTTTTTAGTCTCATCTTAACTTATTATCTAGCTTTACTTTATACAACTCAAGTAACTTTCCCTTTCAGTAATGTATTCCTAGAATTACTATCAAAATTGTTCCAACAAAAACCACTCTGGAAGTAGGGAGTGCACTTTCTTTCTCCAGTCAAAAACTTATCAATATGAGCATCCTAAGAGAAGTGATAATAATACAGAAAATTTAGAAAGTCAGAATAATTTTCTCCTATTTTAAGGCATTAGATTAATTTTGCAGCTCAAATTTTTTACATGATCATATTTTACTTTCTTAAACATTGATTTTTCTTTTAGAATAAATTGGACGTCTAACTAAGAATATATTTCATTATTTAAATAATTATAAAAAAATAATTTTTTTATTTTTAAAGATTTATATAAAAAGAATGAAATAAATTAAATAAGAGTTTATTGCTTTTACTGTTACTTATATAAGTTATTGAAAATAAGGGAAAAAAAATAAAAATTTATAATAATGAAGCGACTCCACGAAGAACATAACACACGCAGCAGTGGCACTCTTAAACCCTAAACCTTGGCGTGCGGGAAGTGTGGCAAAGTGCTAAAATGGAGGAAGCAAAAGTTCAGAAGAACTTCCCCGTGAAGCCGAAGCTGAAATCGAAAGGCAGAACCCCAAAGCAAACCCCAGAATCCAAGTACTGGTCTTCCTTCAAGACCCAACAAATCCCCAACCTCATCTCCGTCCCTTCCCTCACCTTCTCCCCCACAACCCCTTACTCCTTCGCCGCCGCCCACTCCGCCTCAGTCACGCTCTTCAACTCCCAAACCTTCTCCCCCACCGCTACCATCTCCTCCTTCTCCGACGCCGTCTCCTGCGCCTCCTTCCGCTCCGACGGCCTCCTCCTCGCCGCCTCCGACCTCTCCGGCCTGGTCCAGGTCTTCGACGTCAAGTCCCGCACCCCCCTCCGCCGCCTCCGCTCCCACAGCCGCCCTGTCCGCTTCGTCCACTTTCCTCGCCTCGACAAGCTCCACCTAATCTCCGCCGGCGACGACGCCCTGGTTAAGTTCTGGGACGTCGCCCAGGAGACTCCCGTCGCGGACTTTCTCGGACACAAGGACTACGTCAGGTGCGGGGACTCCTCACCTGTTAATTCTGACATTTTCGTTACCGGTTCCTATGACCATGTTGTCAAGCTCTGGGATGTTAGGGTTAGGGATTCTAAATCGTCGGTGCAGGTCAACCATGGTGCTCCCGTCGAGGATGTTGTTTTCTTGCCGTTCGGAGGGATGGTTGCGACGGCGGGTGGGAATTCCGTTAAGCTGTGGGACTTGATTGGTGGAGGGAAGCTTTTGTTCTCCATGGAGAATCACAACAAGACGGTGACCTCGCTATGTGTCGGGAGAGTTGGGAAGGATTTTGGTGAGGAACCGAATCCTTCTAGGATTATGAGTGTGGGGTTAGATGGGTACTTGAAGGTGTTTGATTATGGATCATTGAAGGTTACACATTCTATGAGGTTCCCTGCACCTCTTTTGTCGGTCGGATACTCGCCGGATTGCTCTACCAGGGTGATTGGGACGTCCAATGGGGTGATCTATGCTAGCAGGAGGAAAATGAAGGAAAATGAGAAGGAGGAGAGTGAGTCTAGTTTGTTTTGGAGAGTTGCGCCTGTGGAGCATACAGAGAAGAAAGTGTTGAGGCCTTCGCATTTTAGGTATTTCCATAGAGGGCAGGGCGAGAAACCATCGGAGGGGGATTACTTGGTTATGAGGCCCAAGAAGGTGAAGTTGGCTGTGCATGACAAGCTGTTGAATAAGTTTAGGCATAGGGAGGCTTTGGTGTCTGTGTTGGAAAGTAAGAACCCCGGGAATGTGTTGGCTGTGATGGAGGAATTGGTGGCTAGGAAGAAGTTGCTCAAGTGTGTCTCTAACTTGGATGTGGAGAATTTGGAACTGCTCTTGGTGTTCCTGCACAAGTATTGTACCATGCCTAGATATTCCAGTTTGTTGATGGGATTGACCAAGAAGGTTCTTGAAATGAGGGTGGATGATATTAGAGCTTCTGAAGCCCTCAAGAGTCATATTAGGAATCTCAAGCGGTCTGTTGAGGAGGAGATTCGGGTTCAACAGTCATTGCAAGAGATACAGGGTATAATTTCTCCTTTGTTGAAGATTGCTGGAAGATGAAATTTTGGGTCTCTCATCTATGAGCTGGTTTTGTTAGGCTATCCTTTGTTTTGTTTTGTTTTTTAAAATTTTATTTAAGAATGTATTCTTTACTCTGGTAATTTGGTTCAGGCAATGTCAATTTCTCTAGAATTTTTGTGGCAACTGTGATCCTTGGAAAGCACCAGGAAATGTTTTAAATTATTGCCCGTGATTAAGGGATTCTACTTAAAATTTCATCTTTTGTCTCATTTGGATCCTATTGTTTTGTATGATGTCATGATGCTTTGTTTTCATATCCCTATTCCCTTCAGCAAGGTATTGAATCCCAAAATTAGATTTCTATGTGCTATTAAAATAGAGCTCTTTGTGCACTTATTTTACAGGTATCCATATTTTCTAGCATTCAACTGTCAGATAAAAATATAATGTGCTGTTTATAACCTTGAACTGCAATGGTGGCAATATATCCAATTTGGTAATAATTTAATAATTTTTACAAAGTGATTTATGAAACTCTTCTTTGTTATGCTCAAGTTTGAAATATAACATCAATCCTTTCTTAAGAGGGTGGTCCATTGCTAATCTAGCTAGAATTAATAAGCCAAGTTGATAACGAGCTCATGGTGATTTTATTTAATCATTAACTTAACCATAAAAGTTTATTTTATATATTCAATAAGAAGTCAGATATGTTTGCAGGTTAGGTGGATCAATGATATAACAATCTGCTTAAATAATCTACATAGCTTCATCCAATGATTTAGCAATTAGCAAATTAAACTAAAATTAGAATATAGAACATGGAAAATACTGCAAGGTTTGTTTTAAAGCTTTACATTGAGAACCTCAACCTTTTAGACTTACGAGGTTCTGGCTTCAGTAGGGGTCTAGAGTTTTACTTCACTGCTGTGCCTAAGTGATGGTAGAAGGATTGCTCTAGGAATATTTGAATGCTGATGCTGTAATAGCTACAGAACTACACACTGTTGCTGTTACTTCACTGGTTTGATCTCTAGGTCTGGTTTTCTTGGGAAGCTAGTGCCCTCAAGGATCATTTCAAAAAGATACAAAGCATGAACTTGTGATCGGTTGCCCAAGTTCTGTGATCATCTCTAATTGAAAGGTTATCTGAAGCTAAGTACTACTTTCGGTTATATTATGTTAGTGTTAACTAATAACTATTTTCTGGCTTTCAGATATTGCCGAGATAGGGAATGAATATATACAGTTGATTTTGGTACCATTTCAGGTTTCACTATTCTGTTTGTGTTTTTGATTTTGGTAAACTCCTGGCCTTAATAGCCAGAGACCCTGATCCCAAGCTAGAAAAAGGAAACTGAAACCATTTAAACAAATATTAAGCAATCCATACAATAAAATGTTTGTTATTCCACAGCTGTACACTATTATTTTACCTTCTCGCATATTGATTTTGGTTGGTACAACACATACATATTTTGTCATGGGTATACAAGTGGGTGAACTTTGTTATGCTTCTGAAAAAATATTTATGCACCAACCAACGTTTCTTCAGCTGAAAGCTCCTTGTCAAAGTATTTGGCGATCTTCTCGGTTTGGTGATTTTATGCATCTATTTGATGAATATGGATTTGCTTCTACTGCAGGAGACATCACATAAGTTGTTACATTGGTAGATTAAATTGTTCAATATCAAAATAGCTTATGTAGCGATAGAGTATCAATCAACTCTTCTCTGTCCCACTCTACCACTTTTCCTGTGACATTTATCATCTAATCCTGGATGTTTTTATTCCTTTGCAGTCATCGGAACTTAGTTCCATCGTTCTGATCATGGACTAACTTATTGTGAAATGTCAACCATCCTTATTCTTAAAGTGTTAAGATAATGACTTCTCCTTGGGAAGCAGATCACCACATTCTTTTTTAAGAGTATTTGTTAGTATGTGTTGAAAATATCATGAAGTTTATATATTAGCTACATTGCTACAGTTGAGGTCTTGAGGGATATTGTTCTGCACTTGATAGTTGTGGTTCATTATTTTGAATTCAGTTTAAGACTAATTAGCTCTGAAAAATATGCCTTTCCCTTGCTATGTGTATGGGTGAGCCTTGGTGCGTTGGTAAGGTTGCTACTTTGTGATCTATGGGTCACAATTTTAAATCTTAGTAACAGTTTCTCTGCTTGCTGTGGGGTAAGATTGCCTACATTTATTATCCCCTGGCCCCACTATGTGGGAGCCTCAAGCTTTGGGCTGCCTATCGTTGCTTGTGAATTTCACTTCTTCTGAATGGTTTGTTGTATTTAATTAGTCCTACACTTTGTCCAAAATTATTTTCCATCCAAAAACCATGTCTAGAAATGTTTGCTTATAATTTGTTGTGATTTGAAATAGAATGTACCAACTGATGGTTGGGAATCATGTGCAGTGTGTTCCTTAACAGGATTGGTTAATCTGACATTTGGTGTATTTTGGTCTTGTTCTGTGTAAATAATACATTTCTTCTAGTCAATACCTGAGTGAGAATTTTTTTAAAAGCATTTTTCTCATCTCTTTCATACGAACATTTTGGAATTAGCTAACACATTCTTCGATGTTTCAGGTACATTCACTACCTGAATTTGGGAGATTATGTTGATTGAGGACAGCACAACTTGGAAACCATTACTTTGTTGGTTGCTCCTAAGGCGGGTTATTGTTTACTTTTACATGATTTGCCTGGTATTATTGTATTTGGTTTTCTTTGTGTTTATAATTGACCTTGTAGTAGCATTCTTGTGATTGTGTAGATCGAATATTCTGAGAACGTTCACTTGATAAGTGGAAACCACAAAGTTGCTGAGATAATGCAGTATTTGGCTTTTGTATCGAGTGCAATGAAGGAATGGTAGAGGCAGAAACATACTTGTATTGAAAGAATGGTAGAGACAGTGTGCATCATTGACCAAGAGTTAGGTAGTACTTATCTTGAAGTGGTCAAAAGGTAATGTTCATGTTGCCAGCTCGCTGCATTTTCCGGAGCCCAAGTCATTTTCTGTATCAATTAAGGATGACATGACATGATCCTTATTACTCGCAATCTGCAATATTAAGTATGAAAAATATCCTAAAGCAAATTTACGTGATCAAATATTGAATCCATCACAACTTGCATCTCTAACTTCATGTATATAATACATGTTTCCTCTAGTAGTAGGCTAATATTTGGATATAATCTTCTGTCTTGCAGTTTTGCTTTTTTGTAATGGGGAATATGTTCTGCGCAAAATCAAGGATCCATCAGATTTGATTTAAAAGGTTCTCCTAAGTGATGAGAATACCACTCAAAGAATTGGATTTGAACTGCAGCTTCTACTTGGAACCTTCCATTAAGATGGCAGTTACAAATGAATCTTTTGCATTTGGGTTTCTTATGTGTGGCAAAAGAAGAAACTTTATTATAACGTGTATATAAAGAAAAAGAATAGAAGATATTCTTTTTAGACAAGGTTTCATCTAAAAAGTATATAGAAACAAATGTGTATATCTTTAGTTTAGTACTGGTTTCAGTAGGACAACCTCCAATTCAAGTCAGAAAGTTCCCCAAAACTTGTGTCCTGGCATCAAAGCATCGCTTGCTGTGAGTCGGGGGGTGTAACTTGTGACGAGGAGGGACGTGTTGGTCTTGACCTGAGTGCTGAATCAATCTACGGTGTTCAAGTACTCTTTTCAGTCTCCAAAATAATCTGCAGGTTTTGAATGTGGCTAATAATAACTTCAATTCTGAGATATCATCCAGATTCAGCAAATTGAATGACTTAAACGTAACTGAATTTGTCACATGCTGACTTTGTGGGGCGGCATATTCCAATAGAGGTTTCTCAGTTGACAAGGTTGGGTACTATTGATATCTCTTCTTTCTCTTATGCAACCGGCTAACAGGACAACTGCTGAAACTTGAGAGCCTAGAGCTACAAAAGTTTGTCCAAAATTTAAGCAGGATTAGGTAAACTGTATATGGATGGTGTAAGCATATTATGAATCTCTCTGGACCTTTGATTCTTCACTGACAAGACTTGAGAACCTTTCAGCCATTCCTTGACCGACCGTGCAAGGTTTATGATGGTACACAGTCCTCCAGCTTCAAATGCAGAAGTGCGAAGAGGCTCGACAAGAAAACTAATAATGTGCCACACTTATGCGGCCATAAACTGACGGTATCAAGCCTATAGATCTGCCAACTGACTGAGCAAGGTTTATGATGGTACACAGCCTTCCAACCTCAAGTGCAGAAGCGCAAAGAGGTCACAACAATTTATCATTGCTAGTGCCAAAGTCCTTTTGTTGGATGACAGAAATATTTTCACAGATCTTTCAGGTAGCAACATTGGATGAAAAGGTGTATCATTCACAAAAATCTTTGTTTCTTTACTACAATTCCTATTGAATGTTTCTCTTCGGACATTGATTGTTAGTCACACATGGTTCTCAGGAGCATTACCCGCTTTTATAAGTAATCTTTGGCGGTTATCTATCTTTTGGTCTTTCGGCTAACATTTTTCATGGTCAGCTGAATTTTCAACTGTTTTACTCCATTTTGAGATCCTTTGATTTAAGCAGCAACAGTTTAGAAGGGCCCATTCCTCTGTCTATTTTTCATCTGAGATCTTAATGTCCAACAATTGTAATCCAACAAGTTAAATGGCAGAGTAAAGTCAAGTTTGCAAGTGCTTACTAAACACGCTTTTCATTTAAAATTCAAAACTTTGATCTTTAGGGTTCACATAATCATATGTACATTTGGTGTTGGATTAACCATTGTTGTCATAACCTTTGACTAACACAAATTAAACTATTTGTATAAATATTATAAATTTATATTAATGATATGAAATATATTAATAAATATTTTCATTAATATATTATCAATATATATACAACATTATATCATCAGAGGTAATCCTAATGCCTATAATTTTGTCTGTCAACGAATTAATTTTTGTACTATTTTAAATATTTGTATTTAATTTAGATTTTTATGTTTATATTCAAGTTAAAAAATATACGTACAATCACAATATCCTTAATAAAATATAAAAGTTATATATGGCATATCTAATGCAGACTTTAAAATAATTATGCACTGACGAATTTTTTTAAAATAATTTAATTTGATTTCCTAATATCTGAAAAAACAATTTACTAAATTGCTAATAAAAACTAAAATATAATTCCTATAAAATTATTGTGTTTTCTGACAATAAGTTGTATAATTATTTTATTTATATAACATTTTTTATTATACTTTTTATAATAGCAAAATTTTTTAATCCCTTCATTACATAAGATATATCTTATCTCACATGTACAGATTTTCATTTCTCTTTTTACTTTTCTCTTTATTTATACAAAAAATTAAAATAATTCATATAAAATTATTGTGATTTCTGACAATATGTTGTATAACTATTTTATTTATATAACATTTTTTATTATACTTTTTATAATAGCAAAATTTTTTAATCTCTTCACTACATTAGACATATCTTATCTCACATGTACAGATTTTCATTTCTCTTTTTACTTTTCTCTTTATTTATACAAAAAATTATACGTTAGGTTGTACAAAATACAAATTCATTTATTATAATTTAACCAAAATAATCTGACCATGATTTTGTTTCACTCACGTTTGACGGCTCAAGATGCTTTCCATTTTAAGAAAGCACTTGGAATAAATTACTAATTTCATCCATATGATATTGTCTTTTCTCCTAAAATAATAAAACTATTTAAGTGGTCGCTGAATATTTATTATTTTAATCTTTAAATTAATATATTTTACTAGAGTTAAGGGATCAATTTAAAAAAAATGAAAACTAACTATTTAGTGTGATTTTCGATACTTCTAAAATTACTTAATTAGTTTTTTATTTTATTTTATAGAGTAATATTTCAAAGAATGTAATACATGTACTGCGGCAATTGAAGGTGACATCAGTGTATAAAAACACATAATTTGATACGTAATACACTGTTTTAGAGGCATTTGATGATAACAGTATAATAACCTTATCCCTAAGAGTATAAAGGCGGTTGACAACTGGTCAAAATTAGCAGTCAAAGTAACAATTGAAAGATAATATAAAGAAAGGAAATTAAAACCATACACAACTCTTAATAGTATATTGGAATTATTTATGAGTTGACAACCCAACACTTGTTCCGTATTTCTCCGGCAGAGCCAGTGAGGACTTCAATGGCTCCCAATCTCTTCATTGACTGTGAGAACTCTGTGAAGAATGTGTTTTGATCAATCAATTCTTTAGCTATATCTGCTGATTGCTCTTGTGTTAGAAGGGCTGCGTCTGATTGGAACAGACCCTTCTTCTGGAGAAGGTTAGGATAGTAGTCACTATCGAATTTTTTAGAGCTGCCAGGATCCATTTCTACCCTTGTGGTTGTGTCATTCAGGCTCTTGCACTTTGTCTTCAAGAGTTCTGCGTAAGTGGTGTTCAAAGAAGGGTCTTGATCACCTTTTCCAGTGAAATTATAAAGCCTGTTACTGAAGAAGTTGCAATGTCCTATTCCAATTGTGTGTGCCCCTAC
>JAMLFT010004813.1:0-18776 GCA_026544285.1 Pachyrhizus erosus | reverse complement strand
TTATTTTAATTATTTTTTAAAATTTACTTTTACTAATTAATTAGATCATTTATGTAATAACATATTAGTTATTATAACAATATTTCTATTCTAATTATGATGTAATTTTAAAATAATTAAATTAAAATAATAATTATTTATTGTGGTAATTACTTTAAGTTTAATTTTATATTATCTTGACACATCGAAATTTTTTATCAACAATAATTTTAATCTCTATATATATATATATATAATAGAGTTATTTTAGATGAAAAATATATTTGTATTTTATATAAAGATTTTATTTTAGAGTTATTAACTAGATGTATTTGTAAAGTTTTATATTTTATTGAGATTTTTTTCTTATTTAAATACCATTAATTATAATAATTATAATTATAATTATTTTATATATAAAATATTTATATTATTATTATTACTACTTGAATATAATAATTAAAATATAATTATTTTAATTAAAATTTAAAATTTTACTTATATTAATTAATTAAATCACAATATTTTTTTTATTCCTTCATGCTTTGAATGTAGATATTATAATTAGCAAAATATGATGATAGGATGTTTTTATATTTTTTTCATTCATTCACCTTAATGTTTATAAATTTTATTACTTAATAGATAAAAATAACATTTAGTGGTACTTTGAAATGCTAAGGAAAGACGAAGGTAGATGGATTGAGTGTTCTCTTAGAGGTAGTTAAATGTATTTCACAAAGAAAAAAAAAATCAAGAAGAACAATGGCTATAGCTAAAAAAATTTCAACATAAAACCTTTATTTGATTAAAGTGTTTTTAGGTTGAATTATAAGTATATTTTAATGTTTATTTGTCTACAAGAGATACCAGATATGTAATAGAATTTTTTATTATTTATATTAAGAACGTAAATACTTTTAAAATTCATGTATGTTGTATTTTTTTTTGTATTATCTCTTGATTTTATTTATGAAAAATATAATTATAATTATTAAAAATATAAATAAATATTTTTAAATTTATGAGATTAATTATTATTATAATTAATTTAAATCATATATTGTCATTGGGTCAATTTATCTGTGTTTATTTTTAAAATAAGTATTTTTAATAAAATAAATAATTTTTACAATTTTTTATGTGTTTGTGTAAACTAATTGTTTTTAAAAAAAATAATTTTATGTTTTTTTAAGAAGTAATTTCTATCTGCTTCTTAAGTAATTAATTATTTCAATTTTTTAATAAATACTTGTTTTAAATTTAAACAAGCTGATCCATTATTTTTATAGAAATTAATGGTGTGTCTGTAACATATATTAATCAAATTTAATTAATAAAATAGTTATTATCATAACTGTTAAATCAAGGTCAACACAGTATATATTTCCTCTTATGATTGTTAATTCTAAACTTGAATTATTTTTTATTTAAATTTATTTTTAACTTATCACACACATTTAATTTATTTTTAACACTGTTATTTCAATTAAAACAATATAACTGCCAAGGTCATTAGCCCATAAAAATGATTAATAATGTTTTTAAAATAATATTATTGAAAATTCATAATTTGAGAAAAAAAAATTGAAAATCACCATTTTAATATTTATAAAATTACAACTTTACATTTTCTTTTGAAATTATTTGTGAACAACATAATTACTTACATTAATTGGGATTATTTTAATAAAAAATATGTTATATTTAAATAAAATTGATTCAAGTGATTAAAAGTATAACGATTATATTGAAAAAGTCAATTGTATCCATTGGAGACCAAAACAAATAAACATGTAGAAATAATGACTACAACTCCTGACACTAAAGTTTAATAGTTCAAGTGCAAAGACAACTTGTCGTTTACAAATTTTCAGGTTAAGTTCACTTCTTATTTAAGTTTTTTTCAATTTTTTTAATTTTTAATAATTTTTAATATAAATTTGTGCACCTATTTAATCATAAATTATCATTAATATATTCTTTTAAATAATTGGTATGAAACTTAATAAATTTATCATATATACTTATTTATAAACAATATATATATATATATTATTTTGAATTTAATAATTATGGATTGAAAATATATATTTCTATTATAAATCATAATTAATACGATTTTAAAGATAATTATTATAAAATTAATAAATTTATTATATGTAATAATTATTGATTAAGATATAAAATTATTTTATGTTATTAATCTATATTTTCTTTTATTATATATAAAATAATTATATATTTATTGTGTAAAATAATTTTACATTATTATTTCATAATAATTTATTATATATAATAAATTTATTTTTATAATAATTATTTAAAAAATTATATAACAATAAATTATGATTGAATAACTATATAAATGTATCATGTAATATTAATCAGCATTTTCCTTGGTCAATGAACAAAAAAGGACGCAGTCCGTGAGCCCCACTAGAGCAATGGAAATGGTTAACTTAAAGGCATAAAGGAAGGTCAACAACTACCCAACCATCGGTGAGGATTCATGTGCCAACTAATATCGCCCACCAATAACTACGGAACCGTCACTCAATTCAATTCACTAACCCTCTTATGTCCTATATCTCAAACATACATAGACCACCACAAATTTTCACATATCACTTATTTCACTTGTTTATCTTAGTTAACAATTATTATTAATGCTATATTGTATTTAAATAAGTTAAAAATAACTCGTATGATATATGTTTTTTTTTTAAGTTATTTCTTCATGTTTTTATCTTAATTTGTTTAATTATTTTTTTAAAAAATAAAAATGTTTTTTTCTCTAAAAAAGTACAGCTACTTAAATCCTATTGAAATCCTGCTTTTTATTTTTCTTTTTTATCCTCGAAAGAAAAAGCTTGTAATTTTGGTGTGAGTCCTTTTGAATGGGGCCAAATCCCATAGTTAGACAACTTAGAAGCTAAATTAAATAGGTTTTGTTCAGAAAAAAAATGTTTTTAAAAAAAATTAAGATTAAATTATATGATCAGCAATAGGGAGAAGAATCAATGAAATTTAAAACCTAATAGTTCCAAAAGCTAAAACAAATTTAATATATGTTAAATATATATTTTTTAAAAATAAAATGTTAAATGGTGAATGGTGAATATTTCTATTTAATTCCAGTAAAATGTTAAATAATTTTGACATAATATTTAATAAAAAATATAAAAGCTGACATTTAATTTGAATGATATAATAGGAAAGTAAGGATGGAAAGATAAGATAAAGTCTGGAAGAGAACAAATGGATGATCCATCTAATTTATAATATTCCTAAAAAGAAGGGTTGGCATCGGCATTTCCGAAGAAAGCGCGCATGGGTTGGTCAACCATGATAAATAAAGAGAGATGATTGGGATTGGGATTGAGCAGTGGCAATAGGGAAGATATGTCGAAGGAGGATGCGTTCATCGGAGCTATCGACCAAGGAACAAGCAGTAGCAGGTTCATAATATACAACGAGAAGGCTGAGCCAATAGGATGCCACCACGTGGAGTTTACTCAGTTCTACCCTCAAGCGGGGTGGGTGGAGCATGACCCGATGGAGATCTTGGAAAGCGTGAAGGTTTGTGTGGCCAAGGCTGTTGACAAAGCCACCGCCGATGGCTTCAACGTCGATAAGGGTTTGAAGGCCATTGGTCTCACCAATCAAAGGGAGACCACTCTCCTTTGGAGCAAATCCACTGGTCTTCCTCTTTACAACGCCATTGTTTGGATGGATGCTCGTACTTCTTCCATTTGCAGGTCCTCCTCCTCCTTTCCAATCCCCCTCCCTTTTTCCTTTCAACATTACTTTCTATTGACGTCTATAAACTGTTTTAGACTATTTCATATCATTTCTATATACTTGTATGGACCTATCCAAATGCTCTGTTCCGTGTTTGTTATAACTATTATGCTCTCATAGATCAGATCAAATTTATTGAATCGTTTTTAAACAGGAGACTTGAAAAAGAGTTATCCGGCGGTAGAAACCATTTTCTGGAGAGTTGTGGCTTGCCTATTAGCACATACTTCAGTGCTCTGAAGCTTCTGTGGTTGATGGAAAATGTTGATCATGTGAAAGAGGCCATAAAAAACAAGGATGCGCTGTTTGGAACTATAGACACTTGGTTGATATGGAATCTGACTGGTGGTGTCAAGGGGGGATTGCATGTCACCGATGTTTCTAATGCATCTCGGACAATGCTCATGAATCTAAAAACCCTTGACTGGGATGCATCTACCTTAACAGCCCTTCAAATTCCTGCTGAAATTTTACCTAAAATTGTTAGTAATTCTGAAATTATTGGAGAGATTGGGTCTGGATGGCCAATTGCTGGTGTCCCTATTGCTGGATGTTTAGGGGATCAACATGCTGCAATGTTAGGACAAGCGTGCCGTAAAGGGGAGGCTAAAAGCACTTATGGCACAGGAGCTTTCATACTACTAAATACTGGTGAAGGGATAATTCAATCAAAGCATGGTCTTTTATCCACTATAGCTTTCAAGCTTGGTCCAACAGCTCCAACCAATTATGCACTGGAAGGATCAGTTGCTATTGCCGGAGCTGCAGTGCAGTGGCTTAGAGACGGTCTTGGTGTCATTTCTAGTGCTCCTGAGATAGAGGATCTGGCGTTACAGGTTGAATCCACTGGTGGGGTTTACTTTGTTCCTGCTTTTAATGGATTGTTTGCTCCATGGTGGCGTGAGGATGCTCGCGGGGTTTGTATTGGAATAACAAGGTTTACAAGCAAGGCTCACATTGCTCGAGCTGTGCTTGAGAGCATGTGTTTCCAAGTGAAAGATGTCTTAGATTCAATGTATAAAGATTCAGGAGAAAGTGAATCTCCAAAAAAGGAGTTTTTGCTTAGAGTGGATGGTGGGGCAACTGTTAACAACCTGTTGATGCAGATTCAGGTTTGGACTAATTACATATTATTTTCTATGGATCTCTCTTTCTTTCATATAATTCTTTTATTTTTATTTTTAAATTTTGTTAATGATCATGTTATTTTTGCCCTAGCAATAACGTTATATGATTTAATGCTTCCTTAGTGTTAATAGTTACTGAGGTATTCGTGTTAATATGTTGATGCAAAAGCTTTGTTACTTTTCAAATAACTGATAAATTTTCGTTAACAATATTCTACAGGCAGATTTGATGGGAAGTCCAGTAATAAGACCTGCTGACATAGAGACAACAGCACTTGGAGCAGCCTATGCTGCAGGATTGGCTGCTGGGATTTGGAAAGAAGATTATGTTTTCAGTACTGAGGATAAGTTGAAGAATGCTAGAGTTTTCCGTCCCATAATGACTGAGGAAGTTAGGAAAAAGAAAGTGGACTCTTGGTGCAAAGCTGTCAGTAAAACTTTTGACTTGGCTGATCTTGCTCTTTGATGGTTTTTTCGCAGCTCCCCCCCTTTTTTTTTCGTAAATGTCCTTTACTTCTGGGTAATTATTTTTAGCCTTACTAAAATGTAGGGAATAATTATGTTAATTCAAATAAAATTGACATTATGTTTCTATATTGTTCCTTCTTTTTCCTTGTATTTTGGAGAAGAAAAGAAACATGATATAAAATGGAAGAATTACATAAGTGGGAGTTTCCTAATAACCTTTTCGGTAGTGATCTTTGGGAATACTGGTGCAGTATACTCTCGGTGGTACTCAAGGAATGGGGTTGCATTGACAGATAATGATACGTTCCCTTAAAAGCTTTCCTTGAACACAAAGTCCTCGCAGCTCACCATTGACGCCTATGATACAATCACTTTTAAGTAATGCTATTGAGTGACTTTGAAAAAGTGCTGAATGTTGATTTTATATGTGTGAAAATTTAAAAAGAAAAGTGTGACAACAATTGTAAAATACAATTAAGGGATCCGAGGTGTCGGACTAGGGTTTCAAGTACTGTTTTGAAGAGTTTTTTTCTTGATTTTAATGTTGCAATGACATTATGACTTGGTTTTTCCAGGCTCAGTTCCTCCGTAAAATCAACAACTTGACGATATTTGTTAGTAAAGCACGAAAATTGAGCAGTATGTAAGAATTTTGCTGTTTAAGTCGAAGATACACTCGTGCTTGTTTATTTGATATCCCAATTGCAACAAGTGAAATCACAATACATTTACATTATGTGTGGTTGTGAGAAAATAAAGGAAAGGAACAGATATAAAAAAAGAGAGAGTAAGAAATAAGATAAAAATAAAAGTTGTTTAATTGAAAAGAAATAGAAATAAAAAATATATATTTAAATTAAAGTTGTCTGGTGAAAATAAAAATAAAAATTGATATTGAATAAAAATAAATTATTTTATTTATTTATTGTTGTTATTATAATTTATTAAAATTATTAGATGAAAGATCAAATTTTTTTAGAATACTTTTAAAAAAATTATTCTCTATTCTTATCATTTATTTTTTGAAATTTAATAGTTGTATGAAAAACTAAAATTTCAATAAAATGAATTGTGAGGATGTTATTTCAAAAATCATTTAATTCCTTTCTTTTTAGGCTTAATTAAGTTTTTTGCCCATATAATTTAGTGTTTTTCATTTTTCATCTTTGTAATTTTTTTAAAAATTATCTTTGTAAATTTCAAAATTTTTATTTTTAGTCTTGTCAAAATTTGTTAAAAAAATGTTAAAATATTAATGTCAACATGTGTCACGTCATCAATGTTATGTCAACAAAAAATACTACATTATTATTTTACTAGAAGAACTAAAAATAAAAAAAGAAATTTACAAAGTCTAAAAATGAAAAAAAAAATAAAAATTTATAAGAACAAAAAATGAATAAAATTTTATAGGAACAAAAAATAAAAAACAAAAATTTACAAGAAAAATGAAAGTAATTAAATATAATAAAATAAAATAACATATTATAAACACAAAAAAATTAAGTCTTAAAATATATTAAATAAGTTTAATTAAAAATTATAAAAAATAATTAATAATTATTTGTTAAAAAATTTTATTTATTTATTTTTCAACATTATAAAGTTACTAAAACTTTACATAAATACTTTTGACTCTCTCACTCATTATATACATTATTCATATTTATTCTTTTTGGAATAGATATAAATATCATAAAATAAAAATACATACAGTAGATATCATTGACATTATCACACACCTATGTATAATCAATTCATCATGAAATGTATTTATGTTAGTTGTACCTAGAGTGTATATTTTTAATTTCTAAGATATAAGTGTATTCAAAAGAAAATGAACAATGTGGAACATAAAAATTTAAAGTGTTTATGTAATACGAATATTTTTACAAAGTTGAACAACAAAAAAAATACAAAAGTTTAAAAATGTGTGATTATTAATTTTTAGTACAACTTATACATTATATTCTAAGATTTAATTTTTCTATGTCTGTAAATATGTTATTTTATTTTAGTCTATTTAATTTTTCATATTTTATTTAAAAAAAATATTTTTTATTTTTCGTCCCTATAATTTTTTTTTAATTTTTTGTCCTTGAAAATTTTTGCTTTTTATTTTTTGTTCCCATAAAATTTTATTTTTTTATTTTTAGTTATTATAAATTTTTATTTTTAATTCTTCTAATAAATTAATAATGGGATTTTTTTAACGAAATTTGACATCATAAATTAAAAATAAAAATTAAAACTTATAAGAATAATTTTTAAAAAATTACAAAAATGCAATAGAAACGAAAAATTTAATTAAATTTTCTTCTTTGTCTAATTTTAATTGACAAAAGAACTAGCTTTAACATCTTTAGTACAATGCAACTTTCAAAGGCCAGTGAAAACATGTAAATGAACACATGGATCAATGAAATCCATAAAGCTTTTTGGTAAGGGTTCATGCAAAAGAAAAATGATATCCATACATTAACTAAGTGTAAACATCAAGTGAGAGATAGAAAGAGAAGAGAGAGAAGTGAAAGATGTAACAAGTGATATGATTTCACATAAAAAGATATGGAGAAAAATGAGGTAAAAGTGCTTCATGCACTTGGTCAAGGGGAATAGCCCTGTCATGATTTTCTACCTGCACCCCCATAATTTTAAAATTCTCAAAATTGCTTTTACATTTTTATAAGTTTCTTTCAGCATTTTTTTCTCCCCTAGTTGAGCTCGTTCTCCACTCCAGAACAATGTACCTCCTTTCTACACTGTACCTCTGTATCCTCAGTGGCTCATTTTCCTTTCGTCATTTTTTTAATTCAAGAAAAGGAACACGCAGACACATAACATAGATGAAAACTGGTGTTCACTAACCATGAACAAAAAAAATAGTGCTGTTACGGACTATCTAATTTAGAAGGTTTTTTTCAGTTGTAGAACTAGAACTAGAATAGGTGATCCGGAACATTTTTTATTTATTTCAAAATGGTCAATTTAAAATGAAAAATTTATGTTATGGATAACATATTTAGAAACAAATGAAAAAAAACTTCCAAAATAGAAAATTCAAATTAGGCTTATAATTTCCATAAAGCTTTCCAGAATACCAAATTTGGAAACATAATTAGTGTCGTACGGATAACATGCGGATTAAACAGTGTGTAACTCAACTACAACTGGGAAGTACCAAATTCGAAAACAAAACTTGATGAAAATGGAGACAACGACAAAAAGATAACAGGTAAATCTTTAAAACAAAAAACCAACTTCTGCTTCGAATGGAATGTTGCTATGTGCTGGTGAAGAACACACCATTTGGATAGAGTTAGGCTCGTGAGGATTTGCCACAATATTGTCTTCTTCATTTCTTTTTACACTAAAATTATTTTGATAAAATAATTCTTTTACATCTTTACAATTTTTTTATGAAAATTATTTATTTTTTCAAAAATAAAGTCCCATATTGTACTAAGACCACTTAAACCTAATTAAATAAAGTAAATATGTTGATCTAATACTGAGAAAATTAATTATCTAACCATACTCCAACATCACTTACAGCTTGATAACCTTCCCATTATCTACTATGACCCATGTGGGTGGGAACCATGAGATTATGAATGCAATTTGTTTGTAGTAGACACCACAAATCAAGAGATTTTCTTAGAGGTACCTTTGGTATCTTCGTGCAAGAAGCATCATTCTAGTTTTAAAAACAGTTTTTTAAGTAAGTCTAACATGTTTTAGATAAACAACACCCTTCAATTTTATCATTTCTTTTTACTCTTGCAAACATTAATATAAGCGTCCAAATTTTTGTAAGTACAACATTGAAGTTTAACTTGTAGAAGATTGTTTGAAATTTTTTATTCTACTTTGAATATTCCCTTGTCTTAGGCTGGTATTGGACAATTTAATTTTTTTAAAAAGGTGATTTTGAAATAGAGCTTTTTTTTTATATTTTTAGAAATTGTTTTAAGCTCATCAGGAAAATATTAAAGTACAACACTATTGAGATTTTTTTGTCTTTTTTAATAAAAAATTACATAATCTTTATAATTTTTGGAGTAAAAATCTGTCGGTTTTTTAGCATCAACCTACTATTGCTTCCTCAAGATATCAACAAAACTCCGTACATAATAAAAAATATTTATTTATTTATTTAATGAACGAAAAAAATAATTAATAACAACTCAATTTCACTTAAAAAGAAATACATTATAGAATAAGTAAATAAAAATTACGAGACCTTATCAGATTGGGTTATCATATTATATTTATATAGTAAACACAAATTTGTGTGGAACCTTATATATGTAGCAATGATTTTTAGATAGGCTGTCTTCTGTTTTGCTGTTTGGGCTTTAGCCCCTCTCATTCAGCACGAAAAAACAAACTAAAGGCTTAGTTTATTCTTCAAGGCTTCACCTTGAAAAACTTTAGAAAGGGAGTGCTAGAAAGATGCTACCAAGAGTTTAAATGTTTAATTATCAAGTGTACGCAATTCAAATTAAAAACAAATAAATCTTTTGCGTGGCATTATCCTTAAACGTTAATCCTTCGTTCGTTCTAATTCCACTAAAATCCAAACGAGCATGATTTTATGTTTTGTCCTAGACACCATCCACTTGTATCCAAAGCATTCAGCAAGTATATGAAACCGGTTCATCAAATTGGCTATAATTTTTTTATATTTGTTCACATCGGGAAATCATTAGTGGTTTGTTTGGCAAAAACGTAACTAAAGTATTAAATTGAATTGAGAGTCTCTTAGTTAGTTATCATAGCATTCCACATTTGCCTAGTTACCCAGTCTCCCATGGCAATCATAGTGCCCTCCACAATGGCTCTTATGATTGAATGTTCCGTTGGCATGATTCATATACTCTGAATGGAATTGAAAACGATGGTTTTCTATAAGTGCTCCTTTTGACTAAGAAAAAAAGTGCTGCTAATTTTGTCAATTTCATGAATATTTCAAGTATTATTTTGGCTTAAGAATCATAATTCATAAATACGTTGCTCGCTTAATTTAAGCAATGGCAAAAGTTTCTCAAAGTGGGCCATTCGATCGAACAACTAAATCAAATTATCTCAAGGTTGTGAATTGTACACGACTACACGTGATAGATGTTTAATTAAACATCATATTCATATAAATTATGCATAGCTACTGATAGATAAGTTGATTCACAACGTGCAGTTTGCAGACAAATACAGGGCAGCTTATTCTCAATTATTCTTTGTTCGGTTTGCTTAATTTGCGTTACTAAATTTAATGAATCATATATTCTTACACGTCCTTTCTTGATGATCAAGTGTTTTGGAGTAAAATAGTACAAAGTCTAAGGCTTAACTAAACCACGACTGTCTGTATGAATTTTTTTTTTTTTTGAATAATAAACAAAATTAATTTACGAAATTATAAATAAAAGTAAATTTAATACTTGAAATTACAAAGATATCATTTTAATTAATAAAACGATCAAACTTTAGTTATTTTAATTTCTGAGATTCTAGTATCAAAATGACCATTATTTATTAATATCAAACACTAAAATAATCGTGATCTGATAATTTCAGAAATGAAGCTCGCACATCTTAGTTTTATATCCTAACATTTAATTCTATTTTACTTATCATGCTTTATTAAGAAATATTAATATTAATCACTTCTAAATATAGTTTTTTAATGCCTTAATAACCTGATTAGAAATCTGTTACCGGGTAGATAGACAGCCTTACTTAAACGAGTAGCTAGTAAAAGGAGAAGATCATGTATTTAAATGTTCAATCACAAGTGTTTACACAATACCATTTTTTATACATTCACACTTACAACATGTTAATCTAAAAAATAAATTATAAACGATAAATTGTAATTTTAATTTCTTTTAATTCTTAATTTGTAATTTTAACTTTTTTTATTTTTTTTCCCGTATTTTTATTTTCATATTTAATCATTATTGCAATTTTAATTCAATTTTTAATTTTATATATGCTTATTTTTTTATTATACTTTAAATAAATATATTAGGTCTTTAATTTAATTATACTAAATAAAAAAATATAAAATATATACAAAAATGAAATTTTTTATTAAAAAAATAAGAAGATCAAAATGGTAAATTAGTTAATATTAGAATTGAAACATAAGGAATTGTTTTGGATTGTTGCAAGTTTTTATTTTTATTTTTAAATATATTTTTAAAATAAAATATGTTTAAAAAATGAGATTTAAATGATTTTTAACTTAATTAAAAAATATTTTCTTGTTCATTTTTTAAAAAATAAAAAATAAAGTTAATTTTTAATTTTAAAAAAACACATTATCCTTAACATTGCTATCATAACTATTATCACTATATCATTATAAACACTGCTATAATAATTATTAACATTATTGTAATAACTATTATTAATATAATCATTGACACTATTATTGTTGCTGATATTACTTACCTTATGAATTATCTGATAACATTGTCATTATTAGTATCATTATCATTGTTGTTGTTATTATTATCATTGTTCTAGTTATATAAACATATTCTTAAATTAATTTTAATAGGATAAGATAATTTAAAATGATTTTATTTTAAAATTAATTTTTTTTAAAAAATTAAAATTAAGTTTTAAAAATTAAAAGCTGATTTTTTTTTAAAAAAAAATTAAACTTACAACTAAAATCATCCAAACAATACTTAAGTTTTTGCTTTAAATTAAAAAAATAATACACTATTTAAATTTTCTCAATAAAAATAACTAAAACATAATTTATATCTTTAACTATAACAAAGAGAATATTCCACATTTATTAAATTACTTTATCTTTTAACTATTTTCAAAATTATTAACGAATTATAAAAAATATTGTCTACTAATTATAGACCCAAACGCATCCCAAGTTTTTGTAATTTGATTCAATTTTGATCTTTTACATTATAAAATTTAAAGCTTTGCCTCCTTATACCCTACTCCATTAATTACCAGATAATCACTTTAGGTATATTTTTCATGCATTTTTAATGATGAATGTAAGTTAAAAATATTATTACTGTGATCTATCTACCGCCAAGTTATTTAGTTTAAATTAATTTTAATTGTAATATAACGAGAAAATTTTATAATAATTTGTATATAAATAATATTTCATACTTATATAAATAATGTGAAGTTTTAATACATATTAAGAATGCATGAACACCCTAGAGTTGGATGTAATTTATTCTTATTTTATGAAAAAAAAAACAAAAATTTAGCAAAATAGAAGTAGTTGTAACATGAAAGGATTTGAGTGGTGTTATTGTTATTTAGTCAAAAGCTATAAGATAAATCGTTACCATTTATTTTCTTTCCTGTCTTTTTTCTATTGTTATTATTACTAATATCTTCATAAAAAAAATTGATAAATTATTTTTAATATAGAATTTTTTTTAATGAGAATTTTTTTATTCACATGGTTGAAATCTGAATCTTAGTTTAAAATATTCGAATCCAAATTTTACTTATATTATGAACATATTAATAAAAAAAATAATTTAATTAAACGTACTTACAATATTACTAAATAAATGTAGATAGTTTTCACCGGTGGATAAGACCAATGCAGGATTTATAGCGTAGTAAATTCCCCTATTCGGAAATGCTTGATGCTTAACTACATAGACAAGTTAACGATAGAAGCTATAAATAGGAATAGGAATGGTTACAGTTACAAGTACAAGTTGAAAAACGAAAAACGAAAAACAAAGGTGAGAAGGGAAGACTCTGTAAAGACAAGAAAAGAAAAGAAAAGAAAAGGAAAATGTAAAAAAAAGTCACAAGTCAGAAAAATCAAATCATCCAGCAAAGCAATCCAAGAGTAAAGCAAAGAAACTGCGATGAACCATCATACCAAGCCAAAAATTAAAGAAGCCTTGAGTTGAGACAACTTTTGTCCTCAATGTCAAAGTGCAATTCTTCACGCAAACTAAGGAAAGGAGAATTGCACAGAAGGAGAAAGCAGCTGACGAATTTACGCGCAGGCCACTTATATAATACTAAAAAAATAGAAAAAATAAAAGAAAGACAGAATCACAAGGCACATCAGGTTTTCTGAGACTCTGACCACAACTCAGACTCTGCCTATTGCTGCTGCAAATAGTTTTCCTTTCTTTTTCTTTTTTTGTTTTTTTTTGTTTCTTGTTTCAATGCTCCGCTGACCCCGCATGACTCATCATTCAATGCCAGCTTAGCCTCATTTATTGCTCTTTTTTCAAATTCAATCTGGACCACCTTTGATCTTCACCAATTTCACTCCTCTTTTATTTATTACCTATTGAACGTAAAACTAAATTAAATTTAAAAAACCTTTCTCATTCTTATTATTACACTTGGGAGACTTTTCATAAGTCTTTCTCTATCTGTAGCAACCAATCATGGCCCCCTTTGGAGTTGCCTACCTTGCATGTGCTTTCTTTCTTTCTATCTCTGTGAATTAATCAGTAATTTAAATGAAATTTGAAATTTTCACTACCAAGCTTTCACGTGATTTTTGCCGCTCGGAGGCATTATATAGTGTACCATCAAATAAGTGTTGTATGGATTGATCATCATTTCAATTTATATGATATATTAATAAATGACCGTAACTTATTAATAAATAGTTAGGATTTTTATACATAAGTTCTCGACAATTTTATAAACTAGTTCTTTTATAAACGTAATTTATGGATAAATTATGTAATTTTTTATTAATAGATTCGAGAAGTTAAAACTGTAATATATCATAATGATAAAACTAGATGATTTTTCTTTTGATAATAATGAAAACAACATTATCAAATTAAAATATTAACATATCATTTATATATCTCATTTTTTATAATGACAAAAGTAACATTGTCAATGACATGACCAAAAGGTAATCTTTATTGATTGATTATGTGATAAATTTTATCTTATCTTTATATACAACATAACTCATTCAACATCTTTATTACTTAAGTAATAATTTCTTTGAAATTTTTTTTAGTATTTTAATTTCAAAGTGTTGGATATAGGAATTAGTTTATTCATTTTGTTATATTCTTTATTTTGAATAGTTCTATGATTTTGAGGATGAACATGGTCAAATAGTTTCTCGTTAAACTCTATCTGATGTTAATTCAATTATTTTTTTTTTGCATTATATTTAATTTTTTATGTGATTAATGTTGTAGTGCATATTGAATATATATTGGTGGTTTTGTCTTCTAACATGAGATTTGACTAGGTACGTTTTGTACTTTGATAGCTTTGGTTTTGGTAAAAAAAAAAAATAGAGTTAGGTTGATTTGTATTATTTGTTGGGATTCTTATGATTAGACTAGATACTAATAATTTGCTTGAGACAAATTATTGTATGTGAGTTAATTAGCTTATTTTTTTTGTTAAATTAAATGTGTAAAACTGATTATATTTATAATATATTATATATTATTGTGTTTGGTGATAAGTTATATATAATAAGAGAGGTAGAGGATGTGAAACAAACATGGAAGTCAAATCGATCAGTATTGGTTTGTTAACGAGTATTCAATATCTTTATATGTTTTATTGTATGTTGCTTTGATCTGACCCATTTTAGGTTGTGAAGTATATGGTTTTGGTACAAGATAAGTGTGGTTTGTATATTGAGTGGCAAAGTTTGACAATTTGTAAACTTGGTTTTTTCATATCAAATCATTATGATTTTGTTATTTGATAATAACATTGATATTGATATGTTAATAGTTTTTTTAAGGTAAGAACATTATTTATTGATCATGTTTTTTTATCTACAATAGGTATTTATATTTGGTTGTTGATGGGTTTACCATATGTCATTATACTCCATTGTATAATTGATACATTTCACTTTGTATATAGGGTAATTGTTTGGATCAAAATATATTTGTTATAATTTGTGATGATATGAAATTTAATTGGTAGACTAAGTAGCATAATGGGAGCTGTAGATAAGTTTGTGGGTGTTAGGATAAAGGAAGATGAATTCAACAAGTTGATGATTATATAGTTGAAGGTGCACTATACTTGTAAAATGCAAGTGAATGATATGACTTGCAAAGTTATGCATAATTGGATATTTGTACTATCATGATTTCAAATTTTTAGGTAATGGTTTGTATAAGTTTATTGTGAAATTAGTTTGATTAGGATTTGTGTTCAATAACCAATGAGTACGTTCATTTGTTTTTTGTTGGTTTGGAAAGCAATAATTTGTTGATGAAATTTGTTTGTTCCATTCCCTTTATGATGTTAAGAAGTAAATATTTTATGAGCTTTTGTACTATTTATGTTTGATTATAAAGTTATACCTTGTTTATTAGCTTTTTCAAAATGAGGTGATATTATGATAACTTTGTGCATACTTGTTGAAAACAAATTAATAAAGGATGATCTAAAACCTGAATCGTCACTCTTTTTTTTGTGTGTGTATCATTCATTATTCCACTTCAACATTATGAGGATAGGGTTGGTAGATGTCCACGTCATAATAAGTGGCCAGAATTAGTAAAAACGATAACATTTAACAAGTTATGTATTTAATTAAGTAGATAAATTGATATCCAAAGTAGTAATGTATTTATCAAGTTGATATTATGTGATTATCCAATAGAAATGAGGCATAATTGTATTCATATAAACAAAGTAATAATTAAGTGTTTATGCATGGTAATGTAGTCGTTGTTATAGGCAACTACAAGGACGTTTAAATGCAACTTGTGAGAAGTAATTCATATATTTATTATTTTGTAATAGGTTTGTTGTTAACAATTTTATTTTTGACAAAAGAATTATTCATTATAGCATTTTACATTACCTACAATACAATTGTTACTACAAAATGTTGGTGTTTAAGACCTAATGAGTCCAATTAATGTTAAATGATACGTTGTGTGCCATGGTAGGTACCTTGCTATTATTTAGTAGTGATTATTATGTCTTACATTGAAATATTTTTTTTTGCATAATCACCGTATGTCAAATTGTAGGAATGATTTACTCTTTTGTGCTTGTTATAGGTCATTGTTATTTGTTGATAACTTCTTACTAGCTAATTTTTTAGGAAAATATTATAAATAAATATAATATGAAAAAAATAATATGAAGTATGACATACAAGTCACCAATTTGTCCATAAGAATAGTTATTATATGCTTCAAATTGTTGGTTTAACAAGGAGTATTTTTTTTTTTACATAAATTGCACATTATAGTTGGTTTATAAGGTATTTGTTGTTTTACATATGTACATTACATCAAAGTGTAACATGTAATTGGTGGTATTTTTTTAAAAAAATCTTGTTAAAATTTTAAAAATATCATACCTCTTTTATTTTATGGTATAAAAAATTAATTATGTTATTTTAGACCATCAAAGATTTAAATTTTTTATATTTTGGTTTTAAGATGTGTCAGAGAAATGAATGAGACACATCTAAACCCAATATAGGTATTGAATTAGCTAGTGAAAGTTTAATATATTTAGCAAATTTGAATGAACACATAAAATTATTTCAGCAAAATTAGTTATTACATTATTTATGCATACATTGTGATGTCATTTTAATGGCTATGGTAGACATGCACAAAGACAATGAAGCTTGATTGATTTAGTAGTTGTTACTCTAGGTGTTACTAGTGTTGGTGTGGGTGCAATTGGTGTTAGTGTTGGTGTTGGTGGTTTAAGTGTCTTTTTTGCTTATATGTCTTGGTTTTGTGTAGTTGTTTCCCCAAAATAATATGCATAATTCTTCTTAAAAAATCGAACTTCCTCATTGCTACTACCTGTTAGAGAGTAGTTGGTTCTTTTCTCGTGCAGTTTTAATTCCAATAACACAAGTAACTCATTCATGTTAGCTTCGATAATAGTGATTTCTTTTGTGTCTAGTGACTCTAGTTTGTATTTCCTCGAGAAAAAAGTTGTTCCTACTTTAAAGGCAACATCCATGTCGTTGTACCACAAACACAAACACAATTAAAAATTAATATTGAACAAATAATTAATCAAATAAAGAAATGAGTTATAAATAATATAGGTTGAAAAACATCATGTTAAATTGAATGATAAAATAATATATAACATAAATGACAAAGTAAAAGTGATGAACTTGGTATAAATGATAGATAAAGAGATTGATCTTTGTGGAAACACAAATGGACAAGAGGAACATGTTGTAAGAGAAGGCAAAGTATTCATGAGAGTAGTAACAATTTTTACAATAATATACTGAGGTCAAACGAATGTGTTGTTTGTTAGGCATTTTATATATAATTATACAAGAAGAAAATTTGTACATGTTCATTGTAACATGGGTTAGTTGAATGTCTGTTCAATCACATTTCAACTTTACATTCTTCCATGTTGGTTTGTCCAATGAATGACATTGATGTGATTATAATGTAAACAAACGGAAACACAAACAATTTTAATTTAAATATATATTTTATTAAATAACTTTATTATTAAATGATATTAATATGTGTGTAAATTTTGTTTAATTTAATTTAATTTTTATTTTTATTTAAATAAGTTATATTAATTTGTTTGTATTAATTACTAGTTTAATTTGCAGTGGATTGTATTAATAGTATATAATAAGTGTAATGATTTCTTATATTATTATTTTTTGTAGTATCAAACCATGAATATCATGTGGTGTAGGTTACATATAAATTTTCTACAACACGAAGTGATGTTATTTGTGGTTGTGTGTGTTGGAATACATAACATGTGGATTGAATTGTTTTGATGACTACTTGGTTTAGATGATCTATTTTTAGACAACTACATAATGTTTAAGGTGGTTGTTTTTCCACTATAAACATATGGATTAACTTGACAAGTGCACAAAAGTTCTTATGTAATTTATGTGTATAGGAAAACTGAATAGTAAGATAAATAAAAAACTAACAGACAATAAAGAAGTTAATCAATTGTTGTTATGATGTTCATAATTATACTATGTAAGACTTGATATCATGCATGGATATATTAAAACTAATGCATTTTACACTATAGTAGGTGTCACATGAAACTACAATACAAGTGCATCCTTTGTGCTATATATCATATTAAATTTGTATAATTACAATAAATATTTAAATTTTAATATAATAATTAAAATATTATATAATATTATCTGTTGATAAAAATATTATGATTAATATTTAAAATATAAAAAACATAATAAAAAGATGCAACCATTGAATATATAATAATATAACATAATATATAATTTTAAATCAACATTATAATAAACATTAAAATAATTATCAATTAATATTATAATATTTAAAATGATATAAAATTTTATGTTAACAATAATAAAGTAATATTATAAAAATTATTTAACATAAAAATAATAGATCGGAAGAG
>JAMLFT010004812.1:7368-18780 GCA_026544285.1 Pachyrhizus erosus | reverse complement strand
ATATATATAATTAAAAATAGGATGTTATAGAAGAACACTTAAAAGGTATCTTAGCATTAAGATTCAAGTATTTTACCATTTGTATAGCCAAGAGATTGACAAAAATACAAGGAGTTTTAGGTTGGTGTTAAAGAAAAATGTTGTGAGAGGATTCCTTAAGTGATTGTGGTGATTAAGTTGGTGCTATAGGTTGCTAGCTATTAAAACAAATAGAAGAAAATAATAAAATGTTGGTTTTAAAAAAGGAGTGGCCATGGAATTAGCTAGCAATTTGGGAAAATAATATTTAAAAAGTTGTATTTCTATGTCATGGAGTGATAAGGCTTTATTATGTTTATAATTTAAGGAAAAAAGGGGAATTGGAACATAGGTCATGAGTGGCTTGAGATATGGTTTCACAAAAGGAGTTATAAGTGATAAGAGGATAATAAAACAACAACAAGAACTCAATCAGAGTAAATGTAGAGGAAATAAATCCCTTAACTTGTAGGAATTCATGAGGAGCAACAACAAATAAATAATTTT
Organism: Pachyrhizus erosus; assembly: GCA_026544285.1. NCBI lineage: Eukaryota > Viridiplantae > Streptophyta > Magnoliopsida > Fabales > Fabaceae > Pachyrhizus > Pachyrhizus erosus. Next base: position 18,255 of record JAMLFT010004812.1, on the reverse strand, counting down.
CCTTAACTTGTAAGAATTCATGAGGAGCAATAACAAATCACTACAATCACGTAAAACACACCAAAGATTTTTAATATGGAAAAACCTACCAAAATAAGGGTAAAAATCTACAAGTTGTCTAGACCAAAGAAATAACTTCATTATGATCAACAAGGATATAAAAGAGTCTTAACCAATTGCACAAAAGAGTGTTAATAGTCAAACAAGCAACAAGGCCACAAGGGTACAAAAGAGTTTCAACCAAAGTGCTAATAGTCAAGCAAGCAATAAGGCCATAAAGATTACAAATAGAGAACCAAGAAGATGAAAAACCTCAAATAATAAAGCTATTATGCGAAGTAAATATCTCACAACGTAGATCTCGTTTTCACAATCCAACCGTTTAGAATGAAGAACCAAATGTTAAGAACTTGTTGTCATAATTTTTGTATGATCCAACGGTGAAAAAATCTGTAGTTGTAATTTTACGATGACTGCTTTATGTTTGGGCAAAAATTACTTTCCCTCTTTTTCTCTCTCTAACAATTGTTGTTCTCTCTTATTTTAGACCTAACTGCCTATCTCTACTTTTCTCATATCCCTCTTCACTTAAATAAGTGAGAAACCTAGTGGACTTCCCAATATTGAGTTTTTCTCCACATAGGAAAGGAGCTCAATACCCAACATATCTCCATATCACAACTATGTGGAGATAACTGTCAAACCAACAATCTCACAACAAGATTGAAATTTTCCTCTTGGTAATGTTTTAGTCATCATATCAACACTATTACCATCAGTATGAATTTTAACTAACTCCAACAATTTAGTATCCAAAATATCACATATCCTATGATACCTTTCATCAATATGTTTGGACCTTGAATGGAAAGTTGAATTGTTACCAAGATGGATAGTACTTTGACTATCAACAAATAATAGATATTTTTCTTGCGCAAAACCAAGCTCCTGCAATAACTTCTTCACCCATAGCAAATCCTTGCATGCTTCAATAATGACAATAAACTCTACCTCTATAGTAAACAATGTTATACACTTCTATAGTTTTGATTGCCAAGTCATAACTTCCCCTAAAAACTTAATCAAATAGCCCAAGGTGGTCTTTTTGGAATCAATGTCTCCAGTCAAATTGAATCTAGGTAGCTCACCAAAGTAGGCTTATCACCTTCAAAGCAAAGTTTCATATCAACAATACCATGAAAATACCTCAAAATCCATTTCATGACATTTCAATGCTCTCTACTTGGGTTTGACAAGAATCTACTGTCTTTGCCAACAAAATGTGCAATATCTGGTCTTGTACACATCATTGCAAACATCAAACTACCTACCGTAGATGCATAAGGAACTCTCTTCATGTCTAACTTTTTAGCTTCATTTGAAGGACTCTGTTTAACACTCAATTTAAAATGATTTGCAAGCGGAGTACTCATTGTCTTAACGTTTTTCATTCGAAACCTTTGCAACACCTTTTCTTTGGTTGAAGCCTTTCACCACTAATCTGGCTTTGTACCTTAGAGACACAAAATTACTCTCATGCTTCACCCTAAAAATCCACTTGTTTTCTAAGGTCATCTTACCCTTAGGGATTTCACCAAGTCATAAGTGTGACTATCATGCAAGGATTTCATCTCATCTTGCATTGCATCCAACCGCTCTTATTTTTTCTTCACTTTCTAAGGCCTTTTCAAAACATGTAGGTTCTCCCCTATCAGTCAATGTCACATATTCATCAAAAGAATACCTTGTAGAAGGTTGTTTTTGCTTATTAGACCTCCTAAGTTGAACTTGGGATAGTTTAGTTGCATTATCAAGATAGTGCCTCACCCTATAAATGTTTAGGTAACCTAACATTTGACAGCATACACCTCATTCTTTATAACAATGTCATATTCATCCTTTTTACTAAACCATTCAAGTTAGGAGTTTTAGGAGAAGTCTTTTCATATGTAATCCTATGTTGCTTGCAATATAGACATCAAAGAGTCCACAATACTCACCACTATCGTTAACACAAATTCATTTTAGCTTCTTACGTGACTATCTTTCAACCAAAGCATGAAATTGTTTGAACTTCTCAAGCATTTTGTCTTTTCTTTGTAAAGCATAGACCCATAATTTCTTAGAACAATCATCAATAAAGGCAAGGCAACAAAGTAAAGTGCATTACTAAAAGATTTTACTAAGAAGATGAAAAACCTCAAATAATAGAGCTACTATACAAACTAAATATCTCACAACTTAGATCTTATTTTCATGATCGAACTGTCTAGAATAAAGAACTAGATGTTACAAATCTATTGTAAAACTTTCAACCTAATCCAATGGTGAATGAATCTATAGTTACAATTTCATGGTGACTACTTTGTGTTTAAGTGAAAATTATTTTTTCTCTTTTTCTCTCTCTAATGATTGGTGTTCTCTCTTGTTATATACCTAACTTCCTCTCTCTATGTTTATCATATCGCTCTCTACTTAAATAAGTGAAAAACCTAGTGGACTTCTCAATATTGGGCTTTTCGCCACATAAGAAAGGAGTCTAATACCCAACAATAAGGCCTTATTACTTTATACGTTTTAGGATAATGATAAAGGATGTGGCGTGGGAGACATAAGGCATTGGCACATCACAAGGTGTATAATGGTATTTAACTATTTAAGTGGGATTAAGAAAGGTGTGGCATGTTGTGATTTCTTGGAGTAATAAGGTGGTTTAATATAAATTAAAATGGATTTAAAAGTGAAATTAGATTGTAATGATACAATAATATGAGTATAGGTTAGAATTTTGGAACATTATTTTTAAAGTTTAGTGTAAGTACCATTGAATAAAGTACAAGATATAATTTTATAATACATTGAATTAAACTTAATTGGAATTGGACATAAAGATAGTAATTAAAATTACTTTCCCAATTATAGCAACAATGAGAATAAAATCACTTGGCACAAAAGAATGGTTGGCACAAAAAGGAATATAAAAGTAGTGAAGCACCTAATTAAAGAAAAACAAGTTGCTTATTCCCTTGAAAATGTTTATTTATAAAACCAAACAAACATAACCATGTGTTAAAAAGACACATTGCAAGAGAAGGCAAATAACCAACAAATTTTCAGTTTATGCTCATATATTCTACTTGTAGTCTCATATATTAAATCGTTATTTCATATAAGATTCATGATGAAACAAAGATACAACACAAAGATTATTAGTATCATTTTTCCTCTTCTTGCCTTCATTTCTCCTTTTAGGTGTGGGCACAAACACGAGTATAAAACAATACCAAATATACAAATTCAAACTAAGTTATTAAGATTTAGTGCTCAAAACATCAGCCATTCAATGCTTACTCTCTAGTTCAGTTATTGTGAAGGCAATATTCAATAATGTTGGTTGAATATTTATGTTATAGTGTGTTAGGCATGATATGAAATCTTAGGTAGGATTGTAAGAACTACTAAAAATTTGGTTGCTTTTAAAATATCTCTTTAGTGAATATTTTTTTTTGTTTTTCCAAGTTAGCCTTGTGGTTGAAGCTCATGATTTTGGTGTATAATAATCTTTAAAGGAAAAAATCTATTTTTTTTAGTCCTCTAAGTTAGGGCGTTTCATTTAGAGATTCTTGGTAGAGTAGTGTTAGAAATAATAAACTAAAATGGACCTTTATAGCCATGGTAACTAGGAACTAGTGCTGGTAGCATTAACACAATGAAGACCATGTTAAACTATAGAGTTTGAACACACACAAATTGGTAAATTATATTGAAAGAATGATGGAATCATTTCTGAATTTGTAGTATAGAACACTATCTTAGACCTAAGCCTTTTCAAAGAGTCTTTTTCTTCAAACAAATTTAAAAATATAGAAAATTTCACAAAGTTAAATATCATTACCGAAGTTATTAGTATGATAACAAAATCTAATAAATTAAATCCCATACATCACATGATAATAAGAAACACACAACAAAATAATATATTTTTCTATCAAAGCAGCACAATAACTCTTGTTCACATTCCTCTACAAATATACCTTGTCATGATGTAAAAAATAATAATTAAAAAATAATATAATATAATTTAAGTTAATAATATAATATCATAATATCTTTATTTAATATATATTTTAAAAAGAAATTTAAATCAAATACACAATTGTGATGTGATGTGATATCTCAGTTAAGGTTTAGGATTTATTACATAATGTCATCAAATGTATTAGAATTTTATATATAGTGTTCATATAGGATGACTTGTTTTGTGTTTTGTGTGTTAGGACTTATATAAATCAAACAATGATAACTTCAATGTTAACCGTGTGAAAATTGTAATTTTAAAATTAAAATATATTGTTTATTCGTAAATTTTAAATTATTCCAAAACCGTACTTACTTATTTTTAACATAATATTATAATAGTCATATATGTGTCAAATATTACTTTAGTAACGTGATGAAACACATAATCCAAAATGGTGCAAAAATAATATTACATTATTCATAATAAATATAAAACATTTTGACTAGACAATAAAAATATAAAATAGTCTTCCACCATTATTTTAGAATATATGAAGATTAAAATTGAACTAAGTAGAATGAAATGATATATTATATAATATTAGAATAACAGTAAATCTCAAAAGGTGCAAATATAACTGACATTTGAAAACAATCGATAAATAAATAAAATAAAATATAAAATAAATCAAAATGAATACATTATTCTTTTTGTTATTTAAAACACTATTATGACTTCCTAATAAAAAGAATTTAATTGCTTAAACTGCTAGTTGTTTTGTTAAATGCATTAGAGTTTATTGTTTTGTAGATAGGCACAAAAATATAAGATGAATGATATGGTTTCTTAGTTGAGGTTTAGGATTTACTGCATAATTTTATCAAACTTGTGCATTTTTTCTATTTCATCCATCCTATTAAAACTTCGTCTCTTAAAGATATTCAACGATGTTCTTTCATCATAACGTATCTCAACATAAAATTTTTTCTCTTCTAATAATAGAGACGAATCATTTAACTCTAACAATTTTCACGTCATATTCATTTCTTTACTAACAATAATAAGTATTCGTAAATAAGAAAAGTAATAAGTAATACAAGAATATGAGAACCTAGATAAAAAAAAATTATAAATTGCTTCATATTATCTATGATGATTTATTAATAACATCATTCCTAATTTCCCTAATAGTATTTATTACATTGATGGTGACTCATTGTTATTGTCAATTATTTATTTAGTTATTTAAACTTTAGTATACTTTTACTTAATTAATTTATGGAATTATTAATTCAAGGAACTTCAATTCCTATAAATATCACATTCTAAATTTTATGTTCTAGGTTTATTATCATTCATCATTACAAACATTATAGATATAAAATTATTTATACAAATGTATTTACCAATTATTAAGCTATTGTTAACCATTTATGGTTACTTACTTTTTAGTATTTATTTTTATACGTTCATTTGATTAATTAAGGTAATCATTATTTATTTACATATTTACCCTTGTATTTTTTATAAACATTCTCTCTCTCTTTCTCTCTCTCTTTTTTTCTTTCTCTCTCTCACACCTAAACCCTTGTCAGCTAATATCCACGAAGGAAATGGACTCTTCCAAAGTTGAGAATGTAACCATAGCCGAAACACTCAAGGAACGAGTATGGACCAAATGATAAAAACAGTAACAAGGAAGAGTAGAGGCATGTGGGGGAAAAGTAAGCAAGTCATAGGAGCAATATCTTTAACTAACTATCACAATGGAAGAGCGAATACCATGGCAATAACGATGCAAGCAAAAAAAAAATGAAACAAAATCAAGAAGAAAAGAAAAGAAAAGAAAAACGAGGAAATGAATGCGAAGCGAGATGAACCAATGACTGAGGGGAAGGACTCCTCCTTACCTCGTAGGAGTTGAGGAGTGGCTGCGAGTGTTGGGTCGTCTCAGACTTACTCCAATTCTTCAGCACAAAACTCTCGTTCCCCTTATCTTTTCCCCTTTCTTGTCAGTTTCAGTTTTATTTATATATATGTAAACATGTATTACGTTCATACTATTCGTGCAAACTGGGACTTTCCTGATTTCGAAGAAAAGAACAAATTTTGGCACATACACATAGAGTACAAGGTCTACATGGAGCTTGGGTTATATATTTATATATTTATTCTTTTCGATTTCAAAATCAAGGTTTAGAATGGAGTAATCAAATGCCTGTAATTCCTGCTCCTCGAGCCTTACTTTCCCCCCGCCTTGCCTCTGCAATCAAATTGCATATTTATATATGTATACATCTCATAAAGCTGATGGTGCCAGAATTTGTTTTATGTTTCATAATAATTGATCCACGTAAGGCATGCAGCCTCTCCGCTTTGTCTCACATGTCACAGAGTGTACGCATATATTTTCTTATATATATATTTATATATATAATTATTAATTACTATTTGTAATTTTCTCTCTCTCTTTTTTTTTTGCTTAATTCCTTTGTCAAAGTATTTTTCACACTATAATTTTTTATTATTTATTTATATTACGCATTATTTTCTTATTTTAATCACTATTATTACTGTTATTTTATTATTATTTTTATTTTAACAAGATGTCACAATATTATAATAAAATGAAATATCAAAACGTGTGAATATAAATGAGACTTTATAACAAATGAAAATAAATAGAATAAAATATAAGATAAATCGAAATGTAAAGATTATTCCTGTTATTATTTTCACATTGTTATGATTCCTTAACAAAACGAAAGTAATCATTCACATGAATTCTTGTATGGTCAAATGAATTAGGATTTATTATTTTGCAAATAGGTACCAATAAACATGACATGTGATGTGGATTCTCAGTTAAGGTTTAGTGTTTGCTATATAATGCCATGAATTACATTGGGATGTCTTGTGATGTGCTTTTTGTCTGGTCTTTGGCTTCCTTCTAATGTGGAGGAATGTTCAAAATTTAGAAGTCTACTAGGTTTCTCACTTTTTGTTATTTGTGTCATTGTTAGCACCTTTTTGTGAACTTAATTGAGACACTTTTTACAATAGCTGATCATAATAGAGTTATTTCTTTACTTTAGACGATCTTTGATTTTTACCATTATTTTGAGAGAAATTTTTCATATTAAAATTTTTTTGTATCTCTTTTGTAATTATGATGATTTATCATTACTATTTATTTGTTGTTCCAGCTCATGAATTCTTGCAAGTTGAGAGAAGATATAATTTCATTACATTTAGTCTCTAATTGGGTTCTTTATTGTTATTGTATTGTTATTCTCTCATCACTTTGCTTGTTAGGATTTTTGTAAATCACTATAGGATAACTCCAATGTTAACCATGTAAAAATTATAATTTTTTGAAAATTAAAAATATATTATAAATCTGTTCAATTTCAAAATAATCTAAAACTATACTTACTTATTTTGAATATAATATTAGAATAGTCATATATGTATCAAATAATATTGTAGTAATATGATCACTACATAATCTAAAATGGTGCAAAAATAACATTATATAAATGAAAAGAAACATTAAAGCTTTTCATTGGACCATAAAAACATAAAATAGTATTTCACCTTTATTTTATAATGTTTGAAGATTAAAATTCAATAAATTAGAATCAAATAGTATATAATATAATATTAGAATAAAATTAAATCTCAAAAGGTGGGATAAAAATGACACCTTATAAAAAATGGAAAATAAATAGAATAAAATATAAAATATATCAAAATGAATATTTTGTTGCTTTTGTTATTTTGACATTCTTATGATTCCTAAACAAAAAGAAACTACTTAGTCACATGGAATGTTGTATGGTGAAATGCATTAGGGTTTATTGTTTTGCAAATAGGTATCAATAAACATGACAAGTGACATGGTTTCTCAGTTAAGGTTTACGATTTACTATATAATGTCATTAAATACATTAGGGTTTTGTTCATAGTATTCATCCAACATTACTTGTGATGTGCTCTATGTTGGGGCTTTGGCTTCCTTCCTATGTTGAGGGAAACCCAAAATTGAGAAGTTCACTAGGTTTCTTACTTATTTAGGTACAGAGGGATTTTACAAAATATAAGAAAGGTTGTAAGGTCTCAAATAAGGGAGAAGACCAATAGCCTAAGACAAAAGAAGACAAAAAGCAATTTTTGCTAAAATACATATTGACACTATAAAATTGCAACTACAAATTTATTTATTGTTGGATCAAGTTGAAATTCTGACAATAGGTTCGTAACTTTTGGGAAATCATTTTGAATGGTTGGATTATTAAAACAAGGTCTAAGTTATGAGATAATTTGTTCACACAGTAGGTTTATTTTTTGAGGTTTTTTCATATTTATGGCCTTGTTTTTTTGTCTAATTGCTAGCACTCTTTAATGCACTTGATTAATACTTTTTTTTAATAGTTTATCATAGTGGAGTTTTTTTTTTGTCTAAACAACCTTTGAGTTTTTACACTTATTTTGAAAGAAACTTTCTACGTTAAATTTTTTGTGTCCCTTTTACATGATTGTGGTAATTTGTTATTACTATTTATTTATTGTTGCTCCTCAAAAATTCTTCCAAGTGGAGAGGGGATATATTTTGGTTGTAGTTACTCTATAATTGAGTTCTTTACTGTTATTGTGTTGTGTTCTCCTCATCATTTTGCATGTTAGAATTTATGTAAATCACTATAGGATAACTTCAATGTTAATCATGTGAAAATTATACTTTTACAAATTAAAAATAATTATAAATTTATTAAATTTGAAATTAATCTAAAATTGTACTTACTTGTTTGAATATAATATTAGAGAAGTCATATATGTGTCAAATAATACTTTAGTAATATAATCAAACACATAATCTACAATAGTACAAAGATAATAACATTATATAAATAAAAAGAAACAAAAAACTTTTTCATTCCATAATAAAAACATAAAATACTCTTCCACCCTAATTTTATAATGTTTGAAGATTAAAACTTAACACATTAGAATCAAATAGTATATTATATAATATTAGAATAAAATTAAATCCTAAAAGGTGTGAATATAAATGAAAATTTATATAAAAAAATGAAAAACAAATAGAATAAAATATAAAATAAATCAAAATATATAAATTATTCCTTTTGTGATTTTAACATTTTTATGATTACAAAACAACAAGAAACTATTCATTCAAATGGATTGTGTTACGTCAAATGCATTAGAGTTTATTGTTTTGCAAATAGGTACCAAATTTGAGAAGTCCACTAGGTTTCTCACTTAATTAAGTTAAGAGGGATTTTAGAAAAGATAGGAGAGGCAACTAAGTCTCAAGAAAGATAGAATATCAACAGCTTGATAGAGAAGAAGAAATAATGTAATTTTTGTTCACAAACATAACAGTCACCATAAAATAACAATTACAAATTCATTCATTGTTAGGTAAAGCTAAAATTTTGCCAACAAGCTTGTAACACCTCGTTTTGCATTCTTAACGGTTTGATTCTTAAAACAAGGTGCTAGTTGTGAGATATTCTTTTCGAGCAGTAGCTTTGTTCTTTGATTTTTTTCAACTTCTTGGTTTTCTATTTGTAATCTTTATGGCTTTGTTATTTGTCTAGTTATTAGCACTCTTTTGTCCACTTAATTGAGAGTCTTTTGTACCCTTGTTAATCATAGTGGATCTATTTATTTGGTCTGGACAGCCTATGGTTTTTTATCCTTATTTTGAGAGGAATTTTCCATGGTAAAAATCTTTGGTCTCTCTTATGTGATTGTGGTACTTTTTATTCCTATTTATTTGTTGTTGCTCCGCACGAATTCTTACAAGTTAAGAAAGGATTTATTTCTGTTGTATTTACTTTATGATTGAGTTATGTATTGTTATTGTATTGTTAACCCCTCATCATTTTGGGTGTTACGATTTACGTAAATCAGAATATGACAACTCCAATGTTAATGATATGAAATATACACTTTTGAAAATTAAAAATATAATGTACATTTGTTAAATTTTAAATTTTAATTATTTCAAAATTGTACTTACTTATTTTGAATATAATATTAGAGTTGTTAGATCATGTGTCAAATATTACTTCAGTAATATTATCAAACACATAATCTAAAATGGTGCAAAAACAACATTATATAAACAAAAATAAACTTGAAACATTTTGATTGGACAAAAAAACATAAACTAGTCTTCTCACGTTATTTAATAATATTTGAAAATTAAAGTTAAAAAAAATAGAATAGAATGGTGTATTTCAAAATATTAGAATAAAATTAAATGTCAAAAGATACACATATAAATGACCTTTTATAAAAAAATTAAACATAAATAGAATAAAATATAAAATAAATCAAAATTCATACATTATTTCTTTTATTAATTTAACAGTCTTCTAATTTCTAAACAAAAAGAAAGTAATCATTCATAAGGGTTGTTGTATGGTGAAATGCATCAGGTTTTATTCTTTTGCAAATAGGTAAGCATGACATGTGATATGGTTTCTATAACATCCTATTTTTCTAGTTAATAAAAAAAATATTATTTCATGATTAGATAAAGTTGTTGGTTTAGGAATAGGAAGTTAGTTACTAATTAGCAAAATGATAGATAATAAAAATAATTTAAAATTAAATATATAATTAACTTAGAAATAAAAACTTAGCAAGTAAATAAAATAAATAAAAGAAACGTTTAAAAGCATATAAAATTAAGAATTTAAAAACCAATAAAATTAAACATGGTTAGGAGAATAAATAAATATAGAAAATAAAATTTTTCTAATTAATAAATAATTATTGATATTTAAATAATTAAAAATTTATATATATTTATTTTATTTATCACTTTTAAA
>JAMLFT010004811.1:0-18781 GCA_026544285.1 Pachyrhizus erosus | reverse complement strand
ATATTTCTATTGTAAATATATAAAGTACAAGTATTTATATTTTAAAAATAATTTATTAAGAAATTGGTTAAATAAAATTTGTATAAATTATTGTAAATCTTATATGTTTATGATTTTATGTATATTTTAAAATAAATCTAATTGTTGTTTCTAATCTCCACTTAAATTTATCTCAAATATAGGTTATAAATTAATTTAAGTTGGAAATATGATATAAAATTAAGTTTACATCTTCAAATATATCCTTAGTTTAGATTTTAGTTGAATTAATATTGAAATAATTAATTTTAAAGAATTAATTTTGTTTTGAAGATAAACTAAATTTATTTAAAGTTTAATTTTTTATGTATAAAATTAACCATTCAATAATTATTTTTAAATGATATTTAAAATAATTATTATAAAAATTAACAAATTTATTATATGTGATAATTTATAATTAAATAATAATATAAAAAATTTACATTATTAATCTATTTCAGTTAAAGAATCATTTTTCTATTTTTATTTTTAACAAATGTTGTTAAAATTATACTAAAATTTTAGAAGCTTAGTTTTTTTAAGTTGATAGGTCAAAAAGAATGATGTAATTAAAAAAAACTTCATAAAATAAAATGAATAAAAAAATACTTATGAAATGTTAAAATAAAGGATAAAATATAAAATGTTCTTTATGAAATACTAGTTAATTTTTTAAAAAAATCATAAAAAAATTATGAGTCTTATATTTTATTTAATTCTCTATTGAAAAATCAGTGTGGATAAACATAGAGGAAATCTCTACCAATGGATCATAAACATAGTGCGGAAGTGAATTTGACATCACTTTTAACTTAAAATTTTAAGGTGTTAAATTTTGCAAAAAATTTTCACTTATATGTCGTTAAACTTATTTATTTGTATCTAATGTAGAACTTCACATTTATAAATTTATTCCAATAATATCTCTCACCACCTCACCTCTATATCGCCATGAAGTACTGGGGTCTTGAACATGGTTGAGGTGGGTAACTACTAAGGCCCTGAATTTAGAAAGGCATCAACAAAATTATTTAATTTATATAAATATTAAAATAAAAAAATTTATATAATTTTAAAATTATATAGAAATTTATTATAAAAAAATTAAATAATTTTTAGTAAACTTTTTTTAGGAATATAATGTTATAATGTAGCAATGTCAATGTGGATCTAAGTTGTTTTTATTTAATTGGGTTACAAAATATAAAGAAGGATAAGCTAAAAACATGAAAAATAACAATAAAAATTGAAATTTATCTAAAATATTATAATTCTTATGATCTTGGTGGTTAAATTTTATTTTTAGAATTAAAATTCATTAGAGAGAGTTTAATTATTGAATCAAAATTAAGCTTTACGATATTGAGTTTATGTTTATATATTTAATTATTTGTGTAACATCATGCTTTTAAGAGTTAGCTTATAAATTAATATCATATAATAATTATAAGTGCTTAAATATTATTTGACAAGTTTATAACATTAAATGATTTATTTTATTATTTTACTAATAATAGTTGATAAACATTAATATATGATTCATGATCATAGAATAATCAATGTCTTAGTGACATGAACCTATGATGAGTTATTTGCTAATCACTAATATCCTATAGTGAGAATCGAACACTTTGAAAACTTGTTTAAAGTCAAAGTAGTCAATTAAAGAGCACAATCTTATCTCTCAATGTACTCAAAGAATTTAAAAGTAAATTGATATTATAATACAATCTCTAACTCAAAAAATTGTTTCTAAGTTCTAAAGTTCATCCATATTAATTTCTCGTACTATATTTTTTTGCTATAATTATCTCTAATAATTTTAAATTTTTATTTCTATGTCCAAATTATAATTATAATTATTATATCCAATATAAATACACACACATCTTGTACTTATGTTCAATCAAACTCACTTCTAAGTTTTATTTCTACAACTTATTTAAACTCATATCTTTGTATCTATATTACTGTACCATTTTAATCTAATTTAAACTCATTTTATATCTACAACTTAAGAAGCTAACATACCACTGCCACCTCCTAAATTAAATTTTGTTTCCCTAAATCTAAACATAAAACCACCACCTTATCACTCCTAATTTGGTATGTAGCAACTAACCCACACTTACATCCTAAATCAAATTCCCTTTATGTATAAATACACCAAAGCACATTAAGGGAAAGATTTTACTACTCCAATACTTCCCCATGTGAAATATCACCTTGATGCCACATATCTTTCCTAAATGCATTGCTACCTTTTATTCTTCTCCATATAGCACACATAATCCAACCTTATGCTTCAATGATTATACACACCACCATCCAATTTGGTTTTCTTGGGACCTTAGGAACATAAGCATTCCACAAACATGCACCAAGCCTGCCTTCATCCTTCACGTCTTTATTCTCCCGAGCATAACAAGCCATAAGTAAACCAAGATAACACTACTCCAATACCAACCTCGAACCACCATCCTTTCATCCTACTAACTCTCTTACTCACGACCTTATTTTTGCTTCAATAAAAACCTAATTTTCTTTCTTGCATGTTCTCTTAAAGCTCTCAATCAAGTTTCATAAAGCCAAATAACTTGAGTTAATCATCTTTATTTTTTTGCATGTTGGAGATTTTTTTACCCTTTGGATAAAGATCGAAGTTTAATTGGTGAAACTTTATCAATTCAAAATTTTGATGTTGTTCCATATATTATACCTACAAGGCTCAGATTATCAACCTAATCACCGTGCAAAAAGTTGGAGTTTAATGCATGAGAAGATCAAAAGGATCAAGTGATGCACCCCAAAGGATCAAGTGATGCACCCCCAAAGGATCCTTACAACCTTTAGGTAAGGGGGAGTGAGGGGTAGCATAGAGAATGACAATAGGAGAGAGTTAAAAGTTCCCTTCTCCTAATGTTTTTTGGGGTTCAAAGCCTTTAAGTTGTCAAATGACTCATAATAGAATAATTATGGTATTTTATATTATAGTTTTAATTGTGTGATTTAGTGATATGGATTTCAATTTGGTTATCAAGAGATTCAAATCATTCTTACAAATTTGGTAAACCTCAACTTAAGATTAATTAGTGTAATTTCTTAAAGACCACTTAAAATTAAAGTTGTAGTGTTGTGTGTATGAGTAAATCAATGAGTGTTGTATTGTTGATGTCTTGTTTAGCACTAGCCAAATCATTGATTCTAAAGCTTTTAATCATGTAATAGATTAATGGATGAAGGTTAAGCATGTATGTAATTGATACCATATTGGATGTTTAAGCTAAATTTGATTTGTATCAATGAATGAAAGGTGTCAAACTTGACACTTGGACTATAAATACTAAAGATTGATTATTCTATAGTGCAATGTTGTATTAAAATATGTTTCAATTGAGTTATAAGTGCATAAGGACCTATTTATAAATTGGATAAAATAGAATAACCATGTTGTGAAGTTATGAGAAAATGACTTTGTTGGAACCTTGTCTATTGTGATGCCTTATATTTGCTTTATTTAGGCATCACCCCTAATATTTTGAAATCTGAAAATTCTATATTTAGATTTAAGACCTCTTTGGAATCATTTCATTTTGATATCCTTATGTTTTATAGTGAATTTTCTTAGTATGTTTGAAACTAACTTTTAATTGAGATTGAGATGCATAACATGGAAAGTGTGAGTTGATTAAGTGTGAGACCTCTTAAACCTTGCCCTTATGATTAGTTTCACATGTGCTATGAATCTATGAGTTTTATAAATACTATCCTCATTCATGGAAACTCAATTATACAATAGATTTTGGATTATAGAACCAATCATTTATTGTTTGTAATGGTTTGAATCTTTCCTATTTTTCTCGTGTCCTTGAGTGAGATGCAACTATTTTCTAAATGAGATATTTTAATATGACATAAATACACTTGTCTTGTTTATAACACAATTGATCTCATAAAGATTTGAGCTTTGTACAATTAATAGTAAGTTTTAGAACGCGATATGTTCTATTTGTACTCTTTGTTGGGTAGCAACCATGAATTGTGAATTTTGTACCTTGTGTGCAATGATTATGTATGTTTGATATTTTTCCTTAGAACTAGACATGTTTATTGCACTCTGAGAATTTGTGTGTGAGGGAAGAGATTCATTTCCGATCACCAATCCATCCATTATATTAATAATTCCAAAATAAAAGATAGTGAAATGATTTAGGCATCATATAGTAAGCCCTCTAAGAGAGAGTTGTAGTCCCACGTAGGTGGATATTATTCTTTGACTAAGTGTTCAGTTAGCCCTTTATGGGAGAATTAGATGTTTCTTTCAAAAACTTGGCCTTACCCTTTTATGGGAGAGTTAAATATTTCTTTGAGAAGCCTAGCATTAGCCCTCTATGGGAGAGTTGAGTATTTCCTTAAGGAACTTATTCTTAGCCCTATAAGGGATAATTGTGTATTTCCTTAAGGGAATTGTCCTAAGCCTTTATAGGGAGAGTCATGTTATTCTTGTAGGGAATGCATACCCATCCACGTAGCGAAAGAGGAGTTACTCCTACAAAGTTAAGGGTATCATATACATGTGCATGCAACTATCAAGATAACAGTAATAGAATGATATGGATATGGTGCATAACATATATAGTGTACTCATATGATTATTTCATGATTTTTAGAGGTATTTATTTGATAAAAGGATATTGTTTATCTATTTCATGGGTGCTTAATGTGTTATGTATGATACAAATCCAATTATAATTTAGATGTAAATTACAATGTGGGACCTGTCAACCAATAAGAATAGATTACAAGTATGTTGTCATAGATAGTATAATAATCTTATATGTTGTAATGATAAGGGTAAGCACAAGAATCTTTGATAAATGTTGTGTAATACTAGAGCTGGGTATACAGGCTTATACTCATGGGTCAACCGTATAACCTGCGGCCCATGCGAGCTATAGACTCCCTATTTTGTAACTCATTTAAAAACATAGTATTTTAATTGTCCCATTTAAAATAAACCTTCTAAACTCTAATGTATTGTGGTTTTTTTATTATTTATGATAAGTTATAGATGGTATAGACAACTCTTTGGAGATTGAAAAAATGAAAGAAGCAAATACATAAA
The DNA here is from genome assembly GCA_026544285.1 of Pachyrhizus erosus. Taxonomy (NCBI): domain Eukaryota; kingdom Viridiplantae; phylum Streptophyta; class Magnoliopsida; order Fabales; family Fabaceae; genus Pachyrhizus; species Pachyrhizus erosus. The sequence goes on along the minus strand of JAMLFT010004811.1, from coordinate 13,635 downwards.
AGATTAGGTCAAACATAGTCAATGAAGAATATTGATGTTATGTAATTTAAAATTTGTATTAACGTATATGACTTTAAACTTGAGACACTTATACATTTAAATACTTAATATGGTTATATTTTTTACATTTTTATTTAGATTTGTCTTAAGACAATTGAAAATTTGTTTTGATTAGAAAAATGCTTCATATTTAGCTTAAATTTGATTATTTTTTAAAAAAATTGTTTTGTTTATTTAATATGAGTCACAAACTTACCCATTTACTCGCGGATTAAGAGGGGTGGTCATAAGTTGTATAAAATAGAACCCCGTTTAAATTGTGAGCTTGACGAATGGATTGAATGGAATGTGAGCTTAAAGGAGCATGAGTCTAAACAAGCAGGTAACTTGTATACCCAACTTTATGTAATACCATGATGGTGTACTATTAACATAAATCCATATTGTTCAATTTATTTATGGTATGAGATTTTAATTGTTTAATTTTAAAGGTATGTTTTGTTAAATTGTTGAATTGTGATTAAAAATGTTGTCATTCATCTCTTCTGCCTAACTCTTTATACTATAAAAAATTTCATTCTTCCTTCCTTTTTTTATGTTGCATGTTTCACCTTATGATGAAAAACAGGAGTAGACAAGTGCGAAGATCCATAATCTAGTGATTCAAAGGGATGCTAGAACTATAGGATGTTTATTATATTTGCAAGGAAATGGGTTAAAAATAATTCTACAAAAAACATAAAGACTAAAAAAGAGTTGTTTCAAATCTTTGAAATAAGGAAATGGGTTAAAAATAATGTGACAATTTTATTAATTAGAATGAAAAAAATTAAAATAAAAGTAATCTTGACAAAAAAAATTTGTTGAATAGATGCATTTTTACTCTTAACATAACATCTCATGACACTAATTTTGACTCTTAACATAACATCTAAGCAATTTAGTTGAATGGATGATTTTTTGGTTCCTCCTAACTTATTAATTATACTTTTTGACTAGATTTGTAATTAAGGACCTAGCAAGTCATCACAATTTGTTTCCTTAAACAAACATTCATTACTCATAAGGATTGTCATAGAAATATGCCTCCTCCTTTGCCTTCTCTAATATAACACTATGTTGAGTTAGCTTTACCATTCTCTTTAGTTTCATGAAATTGTATCACAACATCAAGAAACTCATTTTGAAACATATATCTAGTAATTGTACTAGTTTTTTTTTTTCAATTAATGGCCTTTTAAAACAAAAAAGACTTGCACTAAAAATAATTAGGAAAAAAATTACCATAGACTTTCATGCAAAAAGAAAAAAATCACTAATAAAGCACTCTTTTTTAGCCATGTTTGGTAGGAGGGGAATTAAGGAAGAAGAAAAAAATATTAAGTGGAATTTATTCAAATTTCACTAAATTACTTAAATTTACTTTCTTTAATGAGACATGTGAAATTTAAACAATCAAAAAATGTGTTAACCAATATTCTTCAAATTCAAATTGCAACCTTAATGTTAATAACTTTATACATTATGATTGGATAAATTTTCTCATCATGAATATTAAATAAGATCATAGATGCATAAAATTAAGACATCAAAATGATAAATAGAATTTTTATGGTACTTACATCTTGATGTCATTCTCTTGAATATTTCTTAAGTATTCTTAAATTCACTTAAATGCCTTTGAGTATACTTAAAATAATTGATCTTCCTATTCTTTGTCCTCTCAACTTTAATAGGTAAGTAAAATGATCAAAAACTGAATAGTCTCCATCTATATGTCCAAGATATATTTATAGAGTAAGTGGATAGGAGACTTGTCCTTTCATAAGAAGTCACAATGATTTATTCGTGTCTTTTTATTAAGAGTCATGTTCATTCAAAACATACTCTTTCATGAAGAGCCACAACCATTCAACATAAATTTTCTCATGAAGAGTTATAACGGTTCCCTCCATCAAGGTTCCACTCAACTATAGGCTACACCTTATGTACATTCATCATGTGATATCCAATATCCATTTATTATAAAATAAATATTCTAGCACTCATTAAGATATCATTCAACTAATAACTTTATAAATTAACGAAATATCAATATTAGAAATAAATTTCTAACACTTAAAGTTTATGATTCATACATATGATTACCTTCCACACTTTTTGACATCGTCATAACTGGATAGGAATAAGGTGTTACTAGCTACTAAAACCATGAAAACCAAAGGCTGTCATATGGGGTGATTAATGATTTTGGAACCATTGTGAATCCTCACAGGCAAAATTTCTCTTTTTCACATAAAATTGCAAACAAGAAAAGTAAAATATTACCATGTATAATGAATCATGATGGTCCTTTGATATATCTCTAAAATACCATATCATGGTATATCCAACCACTTTTGATGAAGGACTAACATATTAAGGGATCATATTATATAAATCTTGTAAATTAATTTCAAAGAACAAAAATGAGGATCACAAAGATAAAGTACATAATTTATATGAATTAAGTCCAACCATTTTGAGAATTAAAACATTTTTCAACAGCATTGTTGTTTAGAAAACATTAGTAAATAATTAGAAGTGTGATAGGAACTCTTTAAAATAATATTAATTAACACTCATTTAAAAGTTTTTAGTAAAATATTATTTATGATAAATATATACATCATTTTGTGGTGTGTGTATACATACATATATACAAATATATACATTTTTTATATGTCTATACATACATACTTACATACATACATATATATATATATAAGAGATTGCTAACTTACTTCCACTAATTTTTAAAACGGAATAAGTTAGCAACCAATACCTTTTCTCATGGACAAAAAAACTACATCTTTCTTTTAATAAAAAAATTTAAAATAGAGTAATTTGTAATTTTATCTATAAGCACACTCTCTAATCAATTAAATTGTCTCACAATCTTCTAAAATCATACTCCGCCGCGAAATGGTTGTAGTTTATGGTTTTAAAAAATGTTTTAAAATGACTTATATTTTCACTTTTCAATAAGATATTAAAATATCTATTTTAATTTTATCCTTTAATAAATATTGTTGTATTGAAAGACTTAATAATATATTTATTAAAATAAAAAATAAAGACATTTTAATAAAATTATCCTATAATAAATATTATTTTTTTAAATACCTATTTGTTTTAATTTATTAAAAAACCTTAATTTGCAAATTTTGGGAAGAATAGAGTATTTGATTTTACTTATTTCTCTCTTTCTCCTAATTCCTAATATATTTATCTCTTCTCTCGAGCTCTCTATGCACGTTGCATCTTGAGGTTTTCTCCAATTTCTTTTCAAATCAAATTACAGTCAAGTTTCTTTCTTGAAAAAGGTACATTAATTAAATTATCAATTTTTCTTTTCAAATGGCACACAAATACACCTTTATTATTAACTTATAATATGAACTTGAATTTTGTTTTGAACATGCGCCATTATTGTATTCACATGTTAATAGGAGCTCGAGGACAATTATTCACCATTATTAGGACTTTCATCAACATTTATTATTTTGATGCATAAGTATTCATAAGTAGTTTACATGTTAAGTATTATAAAGCATGACATTCCTTTTAATATTTTGTATTGTGGTATCATTTTTTTCCTTTACAATTTGTAATTTTGTTTTTTTATGATTTCTAATTGTGACACTTATTTTTATTAAAATATATATAATTCAAATTTGAACTAAGATCCATATGACATTAGAAGTAGGTAATGGTGTAAATAATTGGATTTTAAAGCATCTTAAAAAATTATACTTCTACATGTGATAGCAATGAAAAAATAAAATTTTTAAGCTTTTAAGAGTTGCAACCCAAGCCTTTCTCTTCGAACAATAATATTGATGATCTAGTTCTTTTTGAAGGACAAATATTAAACAATGATAATGATGCTTATGAATTATACTATTTATTTGCACAAAAAAATAGTTTTTCAATCAGAAGTGATAACATCTACAAATCAAGTAAGAATGAATCCCAAGAAAATTCATACCAATGATTTATACTAACAATTGAAACCTTATTTTAAAGTGAGTACACAATTGAAACTCATTTGTGTAACTTACAACTCATTTTAGATAGATTTTATTGCATTTTCATAGTTTTTTCTTCAAAAAATCTAACCCAATTGTGTATTGCATATTAAGAACTTCAAACAATAGTTATTATTTCAAAGGAATTTCCCAAGTTTGAGCCTGCAACATGAAACACATAATAAGTGACAAATAGAAACATAATAATATGTTACTCTATTAAAACAACACCACTATTTTGTAGTTCCCTGCTCTAAAATTTAACAAAATGACATCAAAAAAATCAATAAGTGTTTTCAATGGTGCCTATAGTTGACGTTGTACTATCAAAAGATAATTGCACTCCTTCTTGCAGGTCGTCATTTGGAGGAATAATGTGAGTTCTTCATCGTTGTCCTACATGCACTTAAACTCTCAATTTATGTCACATCTACTTGAATGCAACTTACATTTATAATTATGTATCCTTCACATAAACAAACTCTTACTTATTGTTCAATATTTGGAATTATTATTTTTCTTTTGGTTTTGGGGTATGTCAAAGCAATGTGCAAAATAAAATTCAGGCTATGATTATATAGGTAATTATGAAGGTGTATTTGTATGTCATTTGATTTAATTAATGTAACTTTTTCAAGAAAGAAACTTGATTGCAATTGATTTAAAAAGAAATCAGATAAAACCTTAGACTACATCGTGCACTAAGAGCTCCTGAGAAAAGATAAAGAAATTAGGAATTAGGAGAAAATAAAAGAAATATGTGAAATCAAGTATGATTTTGGGACAATTTGACTGATTGGAGAGGATGAAAAAAAATATTCCAAAAGTATTCTTTATTCTAAATTTTTTATTAAAAGAAAAAAGTGATTTTTTTGTCCACAAGAAAAGGTGTTTATTGCTAACTTACTCCTTAAAAGTTAGTGGGAGTAAGCTAGCAATTCCAATATGTGTATTTTTATGTGCTTAAAAAAAATTATGTAATCTTCAACCATTGAATGACTTGTAGTAAGGGTGGAATATGGGTGAGTCCCACATACCAACCTATTATAAATTGGTGGGATAAGATAGAGCTTGTAATCCATCTCGCCAACCTACCAAGCCACAAGTAGGGTAGCGCAGGTTGGCCTACCAACCTAGCCACTATTTTTTTTTTAAATAATATCCATTAACTTATTAAGGATTATAATTATTGTGTTGTTGAACTTTTATATTTTGTATTGTTAAAAGAATATCATTAGTCACCTTAAAAGATTATTAGTAGTTTAATTTTGTATTATAGTATTTAAAGTTGAAGTTAAAATCTTAAAGAATAATTTTGATGACTTGATGTGAATTTAATTTATTTTGATATAATGATGTGTGGGTGTGTAGAAAGAATGCAATTCTATATAAGGTTCTTGATACGATATGATGTTGATTCTTTAATAAAAAAAATTATTTTTTAATAGTATATTATGAAATAAAAAATTAATTTTTCTTTTCTAGTTCAAAACTAATAGGCTAGTCTACAAGCTTGTCAATTCACTCCTAAGTGACACTGGTCAATATGTCTAACTCATCCTTTGTATCCCTAAATATGAGACATGCAAGTTAAGTTTTATTTTAAAATACTTTTTATTAATTCAAGACATAAAATATGTCTCATTAATTAATCTACACAAAATTTATGAAATTTAATTAATGTTCAAACCAATAACATAAAAAAAATAAGTTTTATAAAAAGAATATCAAAATTAGTCTTTTAAAAAATAAAAATACCAAAATAAATTTTAATAAAAATATAAAAATAAAAAATATATTAAAAATTTAAGTCTTACAAGCAAAATAAAAATAAAAAATTAGTCTTTTAAAAAATAAAAATATCAAAATGAATTTAAAAAAATATAAAAATCAAAAGTATATATTTTAACCATCGTCATAATAATAATTAATTGTTGATCTGATCTAAACATAATCAACAAAGTTTGAAGATTTGACTTTTTTATGACTACACAATACACATGATACAAGACATCGAGGACTATTTCAGAATTTAAGGATTTAACTTTATCAATAAAGTTATGAAGATGCGTTTGATCATACCATTAGATAATATATTCAGTCTAGTCAATAAGCAATAAACAATTTAATAAGGTTCAGAAGGTGGGGTGTTTGGATCCATCAACTCTGAAGAAATTATTTTTAAATAATCACGTATTGATGATTTTGATCAATTTTAATATAATATAATATATTTTAAATTTTTTAATTTTAAAAATATTTAATAACACTTTATTATATATTATATAAAAATTAATCAAAACTATAAATTAAATAATAACTTAAAATCATCTAATAATTTTTCGTTCATCGCATACTCATAAGCGCTTCTCATTAGATCGATGTTCAGAGAATGGGGCCACCGAATTAAGGGATTTGACAATGAAATAATTATCAAAAGTAAAAAATTAATTGGTAAAGAAATAGTTTTGTTAAAAATACTTTATATTTTTAATAAAACACAATTTCAATTAAATATTTAAATGACACTTAATTTGATATTTTTTTACCATAATATTATTATGAAATATTCATCACCGAAAACAATAACATATTTATAACAACAAAAATATTTATAATTTATAACTATTATAATAGTATATACACTTTTGTCTCCATATTTTTTTACTATTGTCTTTAACTAATTCTAGTATTATATACTACACTACTATTATGTTTTAACTATCTTTCACAAAAAAGAAATGTTTTAACTGCATATAAAATTCAATTTCAATATAATTGTACAGTATCGTTTCTCATTTAACATTTATTATCTCTTTTTAATTTTATTTATATTTTTTAAAAGAATATAGAGATGGACGAAAGGTCTCTTTTTATCCTAATCAATATAAGGTCTTAAACGATTTCATTACTGACTAAAATAAAAACAATTTATAAACCAATTCATAAAAACGAAGAAAAAAGTACATTGAATTAACATGACGAACTCAACAATCCAAATTAAATTAGTTTAAATTGATTTTGTTAATTAGTTAATTGAAATCAGTTCAATTTTCAAATTTATTACTTTTAATCTAAACCAACCCAATCATTCAATAATATTTTTTATGTTTTAAACTTTCAAATGTATACATTTTAGACCTTGATATTTAGTCCTTTTCTCTATTTTTATCCTTTTATTCTTGTATTTTGAGTTTTTGACTGTCTAATCTAATATTATTAAGTGTCTTTAATTAGTTATGTTCGTATCCACCATTTTTATGATACCTAGGTAAAAATATTACTGAGATATATAAAAGAATATCAATCCTATATAAAATTATAATTGTAGAAAAAAAAGTATATAACCAAATTAATATAAATTATAAACTAACTCAAATTCAATCAGATTAATTTGGGTCGTATTACTTAAAAACATCAACTCAATTAAATTTAAATTGTATTTTATTCTAAATTCAAAACAAACTAACTAAGAAACACTCCTAATTAGAAGCATATTATACAAAATAAAACAAAATCTCAGAAGATAAAATAAACTAACGAGAAAAAAAACGTTTAGATCAACAACATGAAAAATTTGAAAAATAACTTGGTTGTTTAGAGAATCCATTGTGTCCAAGTCAAATGAATTGTATTGTATGACTTTGTAACCTAACAGGTTCAGAGTGGTTATCCAAATTGTCTTGAAGTCTTATGGTTGCTGGTGGTTTTGTCCATCTGAATCAGACAAATATGATGTGAATAATTGATAGAATGTAGTAATGCTTATGTTAGGGGAAATAATTATTTAAATTTTAAAAATTCTTTTAAAAATGATAAAAATATGTGATTATTTTTTAAAATGTATTAAATCAAATACAATCTGATTTTCTTTCCACTCAACTATCTTTTCATCAAAAATTAAAAATTGATATTTTTAATAAGTAAAAGAATTGCCAAATAAATTCAATTTTTAGAAAAATTATGTATTGAATCCTAACCAATATATTGAAAAACGCAATTACTTACCAACTTCCCCACCAAATTCCTATCCATACAACACCCTGTTTACAACGCATGAATCACTAAAGATTTATAATAGATGGACAGCAAACAACATTTTTTTATCCTTCTTTCTACAATTAGGAAACATTTGTAAAAAAAAAAAATTAGGAACATTGATATGGTTTGTTTGGATTATTCTTGAAAACCTTTCAAAATTACATATAAAAAATATTTTTTTTCCAAAAGCTTATTTAACACTTAAAAATATGTTGAAAATATTTATCCAAACATCCACATAAAAAGTGAAAGAATGGTAAAAAAAAAAAAACAATTGTGAAAGGCATGGCCAATTTCAAATTTCAATCCCTCAGTTTTGGATTGAAAAGAGAGAGAGAGAGAAAAAGATTGAGTTATATAATAAAAGATTACATTATCTTTATTTTTATATTTTTATTAAAAATATTTATGTCTTTCATATACATGTTTTTTTTCTTTTACTTTTCACACAATCAAATAAGAGTATGAAAAGAAACTATTTTTTTATTTCTTTTTTATTAAACAATTTATATACTCATCTTACTTTTAACTTTTTTTCTTTGTCTTTATTTATTTTTATTATTTCCTTTTACTTACTCCCTTAAAAGTAAAAAAGGTATTTTATTAACAAGGTGATCTTTCCAATTAACAAGGTATTTTATTATGATTATTATTATTATTATTTCATTTTCATGGAGGATTGCCAAAGACTAAAGAAATGAAGTCTGTGTGTTGGCCATTGCCAAGTCGCCCATAGGAGTGAAGACAAACCAGAAACCAGTCATCGTTTTTCCAAAACCAAAACCAGTGTTAGAGAGTTAAGAACAATTAAATTACAAGAAACTATTTTGTTTAAAAATTTAAAACTTTTCATTTTGCAAGGGACAAAATAATACATAAAGTTAGAAATCATCATATATATATATATAATGTTGATTTTTGATATTTAAATAATATATATATATATATATGAGTAAATTGTGTGAAGTAATTAAATAAAGTAGGATTAATAATTTGTGTGGAGCATAGAGATATTGGGTTCCTAGAAAGCAGGAGGTGAAGTGCCATGGTGACGTGTAGATTCCAACCAAATTGGCAAATAAAAATTGAATGCCATATTCTGATATGACATTTGAACTAAAACCTAATTGCCACGCGCTCTGCTTTCAGAATCAGATTCGCTTCTAATTCAGTCGGTGTTTCCCAGTTGCATGAAGTCACCAACGTTTTACTTTCCATTTTCATCTTCTCTACGTACAGTCGTCAAAATACTTTTCAGATGGCTACGAATTTTATGATGCATTGTTTTTTTTTTTTTTACTTTATATTATTAATGAGAAATATTTATTATTTTTTTCATCAATATATTTTTAATAATGACTTGTATTTTTTTATTTATAAAACTTTACTTAAATTTTTATTTAAAAAATTTAAACTTAATTATTTGAAATATAAAAAATAAGAAAATAAAAAAAATGCAAAGATATATATATATATATATATATATATATAACATAAAAATAATTATTATAATACAAGTCAATTCATAAATGAAAGTCTAAATTTAAAGTGAAACTTAATACAAGAACAAAGGTTTAATCATTCTTTTATAGGGATGATAACATATTTGACACCTTGAATGATAAATTTGTCTCTTATTACTAATATGTTTACAATTTCAAACTCAAACAATAAAAGCGTTCTCATTTGATCATTGATTTAGTTATTTGTTTCTCATTAATTTTATTCTCAGTCTTATATCACTTTTCATTAGTTTAAGACATTTTTTAACACAATAATTTTTGTTAGGTGATTGAATCAACAAATTTTTAAAAAATTATCCTAAACCAATAAAATTTTATTATGTGACTATTATATCATACTAATAGTCTGTATGACAACTTATATGATTGTCATATTATCACTTAATAATAATACCTTATGAAAATAATTAAAAACATTGACAAATAAAAAATGAGAGACTAAGATCAATAAAAAAAATTGTTGATGGATTAAGAATAGTTAAAAAAATTTTGAGGGATTAAAAGAAATTTTTATAAAATGATGAAGGACTAACAATACAATTTATCCAAAATTTTGATAAATAGTTATCACATTAGATTAGTAAACCATGTGGCTGTTAAGGTGGTTATGACATCATTATTTAACAATAATACTTAAAGATGGAGACTAAAAACATAAACACAAAAAATAATAGGTACTCAAATTAGTCAAAATTTTGTTGAAAGGATAAAAACAAAATCACCAAAATTTGAGAAATCAAAAATATATTTACCTATAATTCAAAATCCAATCCAATTTGATCCAAAGTTAACCAAGTTAAGGCATTTCAAGTCGAAACAAGTAAATAGACACAACTTGAACTTACTTAACCCAATGTACTCAAGATAATTAAGTATTTGAATTTAAACCTAAACTACATCAATTTGTATCCATCCCTATGTCATGTGTTGGATGAGAACTTTTAAGAAGATAATTCATTTTTTCGGGATTTTTAAATATTTTATGATGAAATATATTATTTGCGTGAGAAATCTAAAACAAAATTTTTTTTAGTTATTTGTGAAAATATTTTAATTACTTAAAATTGTAAAAATTCAAATTTCACCATGAAAGTAAGAATTTAAAACTTTTTATACTCTTTTTTTTCTTCTCTATCTTTTTTCTCTCATTTCTCTCTCTACCATCTATTTCTTTCTCCTCTCTATTAGAAAACATAGGGGACAAATACTGGAAAGATTTTCACTAATATATCACACAAATGAACTTGACACCACACTTCAACGTAAAACTTTAAGGCTTTAAGTTTGTGAGTCTTCTTTACTTATACACTACTCAACTTGTTCATTCTTTCCTAATATAAGACTTCATCTTCACATTTGTATTTCAATAATCTCCCCTTCAAGTATGAATCTCTTTTATATTGTAGTTTTCCCTCACACAAAAGCATTTTCATCTACGAGTACTTAACGGTGGCCTTTAGAGCTTATCCATGGCTGCCAACATGCTCTACATACTTGCATAGTCATTAGCTCATATCAATAGGACACACACTTGACCTCCATGTCTTTTAGAAGACAATCAATCTTTTCATATGTGAACCTTTCATTAGAAGACTTTCGATATAAGGGATCCTCATATGGATCCACCACCAATTCTATTATATTCATTTGAATTAATCACCTTGTCGAATTATTGACTTTGATACCACTTGTTAGGAAACATGAGGAAGGAAAACAATGGAGAGGTTTTCACAAATGAGTTATGAGCATATCAACAAGTGAACTTGAAATCACATTTCAATCCAAAACCTTAAGACTTTAAATTTGTGAATATTTCTCATTTATATGCTACTCAATTTGTCAATTTCTATCCGTTGTAGATTTTACCTTCACATTTGTATTTCAACACTTTCCTTACCCTCTGTTTCTTTTTTCTGTTTCTCCTCTCTCTTTCTCTTCTGTTTTATCTCTATTCTTAATTAACATATTATATTCTTAATTATTAAATTATTAAATATGATTTAATATTAAATTTATTTTTAAATTATTAAATATTTAAAAGTTAGTTAATATTTATTCAATAAGTTTTGTTATTGAAATTTTAATTTTTAAATACATATTTAAAAATAAAAATTTACATATAATGAAAAATGATTGTCTTATATAAATTAATAATTTAAAAATTAAAAATTAAATTAATTTATTCAAATAAAACATTTAAAACATAAAATCATCTTAAATCAAAACAATTCAAACTAGCCCAATGTGTTTCACACTATAACTGCCCATAACAACTTATCTAATCGCAAAGTTAAACTAACAATTAGTATAATAATTAGAATTAAAATATATTTTATAAATATTCCATACGCTATCATTAATTTTTAATTATAGGTAAAAATCTATAAAAATAAATTAAAAATATTTAAAATCTATTAATTAATAACATTTTTTTTCTAGTAATGAAACATCATATTAAATTATAAAAATATATAAATAAAATTTTACTTTTAAAAATATTTTAAAATTAATTAGTAGAACACCATTTTTCTGATTTTTTTATATATCATTATGCTTAATATTAATTAAAAATTTATTAAATAAATTAGGCAAAGTAAACTTTATTTCAATTGAATATAATTAATTAATAAGAAAAAATATGTTGATTCGATAAGATAGAGATCAAAAGACTTGTGTCATAAATTAATAATAAAATCATTATACCAGAAGAAAAATGCGTAACCAGATTATTTTTACTCTAAAAAGTTAAGATTCAAATTAAATCTATAATATAAAAGATAGAAAAATATACACTGGGACATGTTTAAGATAACATATAATTTATAGTTAAGGCATCTTGTTACTTTATTAAAGTAATAAATCATCTGAAATTAGTAGTTAAACGAAACAAATTACGGAAAAGCTCTTGAAAACACTGTTCTGCGTAATTAAACTGGCAAACGATGAATTTACTAAATAGAAAATTTCAAAGACTTTTTAATTTATAAAATATTTAAAAATTTAATTTAAATTCAATAAATCCAATCATATTAACTTATTAATTTTTATAATAATTATTTTAAAAATTATAATTAATAGGATTTCTAATTAATTAATAATATAAATATTTTTATAATGATAATACATGGCCAATACGATGTAATAAAGTTGATAAATACATGTAATCAGTAATTAACTTCACAGTCAATACATAAAATAAAACAGATGTTAAAAAAAAGAAGATTAATATTGAATGTAACTCCACATCGAAATCTTTGAAGTTAGAATAATTTAACCTAACTTGATTCACATAATTAATAATTAAATTTAATATTTAATATATGTATATATATTTGTTATAAAAGAGAATGAGTAACCAAACCAAATGAAATATTCTAGAATTGTATGGCCGGCGGAGACAACAAAAATACAGAAGGCGCCCATGGTGTTGACAATTTAGGGTTAATTCAAAGCTCTTTTTAATTTCCTAAAGACATGGAAACCTACTGGACAAATTCTTTGGTAAATTGGGCTGCCAGAAACTTCCCACTTATTTTGCCAACTTAATTTCAACTTTGACCATTTTCATTACATTACTTTGCTGCTTCAATTTTCTTCTCAACCTTATCTTATCCATCTACCTGCATTCACACAATCTTAAAAACTTTAATCATGTTTATGTTTCCTCTTTATCTCTATCACTGCACAAACTTAATTACACTATGTGTCTTGACTTTCATAAAGTAACTTTCTCATCTTCCATCTTTATCTCTAGTAATATGTTAGATAACTTTTAGAGAAAATTATACTCATGTCCGTTCAATTTTTTTTTTTGTTTAATTTTATATAATATCATTTTTTTCTATACTAATTCTTTTTATATATAAAATTATTATGTTGATATTTTTTATATATTACATTGATTTTTTTAATTATATATTATAAAAAAAAAATTATGTATTGATAATATAAAATAATTATACATTATTATCTAATAATAAATAATTATATATAATAAACTT
>JAMLFT010004810.1:0-18784 GCA_026544285.1 Pachyrhizus erosus | reverse complement strand
ATGTGATTTTTTTATTAAATCTTGTAATGATATAATATTATTATGAAGTCATCATTTAAAAGATACAAAAATTAAAATAAAAAAAATCATTTGATAATAGAGATTAAAATTTTTAAAAAATATTAAAAAAATAAAAATAAAAAATAAATTTAAAAGATCAAAATCAAAAAATATTTATCAGTAATAAAAATAATATTCAAGTAAAAAACTTACGAAGAATTAAAGATAAAGATTTATAAGATACGAAGAACTAAAAAATATAATAAACTTTTCAAATAATGTGAAGTTTTCTTTTTCGTATAACAGCACTAATAAAATAAGTGCTATTATATAAAAAAAAAAAAAAAAAAAAGCCCAGAACTTTCAAAGTTGATGAATTAAAAAATTGTAGTATCTAAGGATCAATAAAGTTCTGGTAAAGGAATGGAGCTTAAAATTATAAGGCAAACGTTTCAGATTATATATAAATATAAGCATGCGTTGTGTCTAGCTAATATAGTTCTTTTAGAGGAACAAATAAAATGAAAAGGATGAATAGCAGAACAACAAACCTCAATTTCAAATAGGAAGGATCATATTCTCCTTAGTGTTTACCTTCTGCATGTCAACCGTACCTTATTGAGCCAGAAGCTGTTGCAGTTATCATCGATGGATCATAAAAAAATGATAGGTATTATTGCGGTTGACACAAGGGAAGATTTAATCGAAGTAGATTTGTGAGATGCTTATGATGGTGGTTGGAAATGGCTTTGAAGGCAATAGCTATGATTTAATCAAAACTTCGATTGAGAGAATTTTTCTTCAGACTTTGTTAGAGGTCCAGAAGATGGGAATTCTATCAGTTTAGATAGAGAAGATGAGAGAGAAAGAAAAATAAGATATGCTGTGGGTTTTAATCTTCTTTTTTTTTTTTTCTTAAGTCGTTGCTTTTAAAAAAAAAAACGAAGTCATAAGATGCAAGGAAAATGTCACTTGAAATTTCAGTGTCAACGAAAGGTATTAAAAGAACAGGTAAAATAGATAAAAAAATATGGGTGACTTGTGATTTTGGTATTCAAAAGTGTAATGATTTTTAAAAGTATTAAAATTTTTAAAACATATTAAAAGTGTAATTTATCAATTATTTTAATCATATTAAAAAAATTATTAAAATTAATTATCTAACGCCATTTTTTTACTTATTTAATTTATTGAATTTTATAAATTTAAAAAGATTTTTTATTGAATTAACTTTGTAAGATAAAAAAAATTTAAAAACAACTAGTTGCTAGAAAGTTATAATTTACGGTCATCTATTTATCACCATATCATTCATGCATTATATAACTGATATTGAAAATTCAGTTTGATATATTTATAAAGTTAAAGAATACGGTTATATATAATACATCTTAAAATATAAATTATATTTTAAATTTTTACATTCATCAAAAATAGGAGATAAACTGATTAGTTAGATATTACTTTAATTTATAATCCTTTATATAGCATCTAATCTGAACACTCAGAAGGTCTTCTTTCTTATAAGTTTCTCTTTCCCTCTCTAAGATATTAACTTCATTGGTAGCAAGGTCGACCAATGGATATGGATTTGCTAAAGACTGAGAGCGTCGCAAAGCAGCTAGAACATCTAGCAAAATACCCCGCATAACAAGGAAATAGGTATTTGAGTCATTATGACGAGCATATCAATATGGAGAGAATTGTCCATGTGATATAATCTCTGAAGATAGAAAAGTGAATCTTACGTGTCTCGTAAAAGTGTCATCCTCAAAAAGGGAGTCATGAGTCTAACTTCCTTCCAAGGGGATGATCGTTAGATGAAAGAGTGGACGATAACTGTCGGCCATCTAAAAAAAAAGGATGTAGAAGTGAGTCTTTTATCCTTACATACATATACAATATTCACTAACTATTGTGTATTTTCATCTTACAGTTTGTGTCTAATTAAGGTTTCTAATCGTTTAGAGTTATTTGCTGCCTCCAATTCTCCTAACTTCAGGAGGGCTTATACAAACGTATTAATAATTTCCAAGTTTGCATTTTAGGTCAACGATCAGGAATACATATCCTGTTTGGTACTCGGTCTAGTAGACTCTCAACCGAATCTTGGTAATGTTCTGCTTTGTCAGGGATGACAAGTCGGTTCTGTAACACCCTCTATTCTAGAGTCGCTCATAACTTAACACCTTATCTACCCCAAAAACTCACCTAAGTTTGCGTACATTCCTCATATACCTTCTATGGTTAACTCATGCAATCTCCATCCTTAAATCTCATTGGTATGTTTCTAAATCATCCATTTCTTCCTATCTCAATTCATTAACTTCTTTGGTATTTGCTCCGATCTTAGAGGTAATATTTCTTTGATGACTTCATTTCATATCAATTGACTAGTCATCATCAAGTTTCATTCAACCTCTGTCGGAATTATTTTATTTCAATCACTCAAACTTTCACAATTTACATCTCATCTTCTACCCTAGGGTTCATTACCCAACAATTGTCTATTTAAGACAATCACTTAAGCTATAAGAATTCCTCTATTATCAGTATAAGTAATCATCACATATAAATATTATCATAAATCATAAAAATTGGCAATATTACAAATAAAAATTAATTTGACAAACGTTATTTATCCTATGATACAATAATATTCGTAATGCAGAAATGGAAGGATTTCCTTGATAAGAAAAATAAATAGAATTTTATTTAATCAAATTCTATTTGTTATATTTCTTTTATTTTATTTTGTCCGTTCTATCTTCTCTCCTACTTTTCTTTCCTTATTTTATTTATTCATTCTTTCCACTTTCTCTCTCTATTTTTTAAGTTTTATTTCTTTATTTTCTCTCTCCGTCTCTCTTTCTCTCTCTACTTCCTCCCACTACTTTTTTTCTACTTTTTCTTTCTCTTTCTCTCTTTCTTCCTCCTCTTTCTCTCCCCTCTCTCTACTTTCCCTCTCTTCTTTCTCTCTTTTTCTTTCTTTCTATTTGTTCTTTCTCTTTCTTCTCTTTCTCTCTCTCCTTCTTCATCTATTTCCATCTCTCTCTCACCTTCTTTCTCTTTCTTTCCTCTCTCTCTCCTTCTCTCTCTCCATCTCTCTCTCCATCTCTCTTTCTCGTCCTCCACTTTCTCTCTCCTCTTTCTTTCTCTTTTTCTTTTTCTCTACTTTCTCTCTCTCCCTCTCTCTCTCTTATTTCTCTCTCTTTTCTTCTTATTTTCTTTGTTTGCCATATTCCCTCTTCACTACCTCTCATTCTTCCTTTTCTCTCCCATTCTCATTCTTCCTTTTTTCTCCTTCCATTCTTTCCCTTTTATTACTGGTCTTCTTCCTCTGCCTACCTATTTTTCTTTTGATTTTTATTTTAATAGCAATAAACATTGTCAGTAGGAACTCGAATCAGTGATTCTACTGTTACATTGCAACATTCCAATTCTTATAGTAAATTCAATGCTATAAGTTGAAATTGATAATAAATCTAATCACAATTTGAAACCAGCATCAAATTTTTGTAGAGAATTCACAAGAATCCATTTAGCAATTCAAAAATCATGGTTAATAGGGGAAAAATATTCAAAAATGTCAAACTTAACAATTTTTCAACATTTTCAATGATCTAACACCTTATTATGGGATTTACACATTCAATAAAAAGGATTAATCAAGAAAAATTGAAAAATCAGAGGCTCCTCTTACCTTAAATTCAATTTTTCAGCAAGTTTTTCGGCGAAGCTCCAACGTCTAAGCCAATTTGTAATTCCTTCCCTCTTTCGCTCAACCAATTGGACCAGAATGTAGTAGAGATCAAGACGAAAATGTTTGTGAAGAGAAACGAAGAAAGAGAGTTCAAATTCATCGCGAATTTGGTTGAATGATGTTTTTGTTCTTCGTCCTCTTCGTCTTTGATTTTCCCCTCTTTTATAGAGTCCTTGTCACCCTTACTTTGATTATTTTATTCCTAGGTCATGGGTGAATTCATTTGGCTTAGGAGTAGGGTGGTAAGGCGTAGAATGACGATTCAGTAAAGAGGTAGCTCAAGGAGAAAGAAGTTTACTCAACAGCTTCAATGGCGACTAAGTCATTTAGAAGTAAGCTTAAGTATATTTTATTTTCTTAAGTTTACAACGATTGACCTAACGGTCTAATGACACTTGCTCTCTCCCTTACTACGCTCTGTCCTTCTATTCCTGTGTTCGAATCCGTTCCCACATTTTTCTCCTTCCACTCTTTATTTTTCATGCAATTCCCTCATTTATAACATATATATTTGAAGTGTTAAAATAACACTCAAGGCACCCAACCCAGATGGTAAATGCGTTTTACTTTCTCCTCTCTAGTCTTAGGTTCGAGTCTTGGTCCAATTTTTTTGGATTTTTCTTTTTCCAGCTTTTCTTTTTATATTTAAAATATTTTTGGTTTTTAATTTTTTTTCTAAAAATTCTATAAATTCATTTATATTTTTCTCCTTTTATTCTTATATTTTTAATTAGCATAATGTTTATATATTTCTAATTATTTTTATTTTATTTTAATATATATATTTATTTATTTATTTATAAATTCTTATTTTATATTCCTAAATTTTAGATTATTATATTAAATTTTTCTCTTCTTAATTCTATTTTTTTCTTCTATTTTAATATATTGTTATAAATTATATTTTTATTTTTCTTTCATTATTATTTTATAACTTCTATTTTAAAATTAAACTTTTTAAATTTTCTTTTATATATTTATTTAAAATTATTTTATCTATAATTTCTTGAATTATGATCTATCTCAATTTAATTTATAAATTTTCTTTATTTTTTAAATTATAATAATTTTTCTCAAAATAAATTTTAATTTTAAATTTTAGATAAATTTAATATCTCAAAATAAATTATGATTTTTATTGAATTTATTTAAATATTTTTTGATTAAAATTAAATTACAAAATTATTTATAAATTTAAGCGTTACAATGTGTGCTTGTCTCGTTGGAATACATGTGCTTATTTATAAATTACAAAATTGTGGTTGTTATACATGTGCTTATCTCGTTGGAATACTAAAAAAATTAATGGTGATGTAACAGAGCAAGACTTTTGGCGCATTGGATCCATCTTGGGCCCTACAGACATCATAATTATTCTTCACATGATTACTTCCAACGACTTTTACCCTTAATTTGGATGTATAATGAAAAAGAATAAGTGAAAAAAAAGAGATTTAATAAAAAAATAAGATGGATAATAAAATTATTTATTTGAATAAAAATATAGTTGAATTGAAGAAAAATATTTAAATTAAATTAATTTATTTAATAAAAATTAGATTAGTATTAAGATTATTATTTTAATTGTAAAAATAATTCTTATTTTTTATAAATATTATATTAGAATATTAAATTTATGTCATATAATTAATTAAATCAATGAATAATTGATCATGTGATCAAAATATTAAATGTTTTTATTTATTTTTTATATAGTTGATTATATTAAATTTATATTTAAATATATAAAAAAAATTCAAAATACATCTAAAAATAGAAAAAAAAAGATCACAACGACTGAGAAGAGGAGGGTAATCTTCTTCACCAAAACAAAAACAAAAAAAAAAAACCCATGAGATCTATGAAAGGTACAACAATAAACACTAGTTTTTATTCTAATTTCTAATAGAGAGTTAAAGTCATTTTAGACAATTGTTACATGAGACTATATCCTTAATAAAGAGAAATCTACTCCTTTCGTTTTTAAATTAATTAAGTTTTAAAAATTTCACATATATTAAAATAATTAAATATTTTTTAAAAATTTATTAGAAGATAATTTTATTAAAATATCTTTATTTTTTTAATTTTAATAAATATATTAATAAAATTTTTAAGATAAAAATATTTATTTATTAAAAAATAAAATTAAAATAGATATTCTAATTTGTTATTAAAAATTAAAAATATTAATTATTTTAAAATATTTCTTAAATACTAAAACTACCATCATTTAAAAGTATATATCTATTTTTATACATTTAGAAATAACATTTTCTTTGCTTTTTACTGTACATTTACGGAGATATATATATTAATTAAAAAACGAGTCATTTAAACGGGGCCAACTCTCCACTGAACGTACATATTATGGTTGGGCTGTCAATTTAAGTTGTCAGTAGCTTATAGTTGTTTAAGGAGAATTTTATTGTCGTCATAGTAGTTATTATTAGATAATAAATAAATAAATTTAATTAATTAAAAAGATTAAGAATATAGTAAAAATACATATAATTCTTTACAAAAATTAAAATATTAATTACATTTTTTAATATTTTAAAATAAATTAAACATCATATAAAATAAAACAAGAGAATACCATTGTGCACATGTCCAGCACAGCACTGTTACATGAGCCAATTACATTGGTCGACTATTTGAAATTAATATGGTTATGACATAAAAAATTTATTAGGTGGGTGTGGTCCTAAAGTCATTTAATGTAGGTAACGTACTTTCATCAACACTTGTCACTTGATGATTGGAAACATGTGTCTATGGATCCCTGTGTAAATGAGTATGTCAAAATGTCAAATCACATATATATATTTATCCTGTGCCATAAAAAAGTACAATTTGGATAGAAGAAAGAATAAAAATGTATGAAAAGAATAAAATAGTAGAAATGGAATCGTGTTCATGGAATGTATTCTTTCTATTCTTATATATATAATTCTTATAATTAATTTATAATTATTAAAAGAATTAATTTAATCATTAATATTATATTATTTATAATTATAATATTTTTTAAAATAATATTTAAATAGTTAATATATAGAGAAATAAGAATAATAATAAAATTTAAATTTTAAAATTAAACTCTTCAATTTTTTAATCTTAATTTTTTTTTAATTATTTATAAATTAAAATAATTAAGAATATTTTTCTCAAAAATAATCAACATAAAGGATAATTAGAAAAAAATCTTATAAAAGAGATTAACAAAATTTAAATAATATCTTATATTTAGAAAAAAAAAACAATATCTTCATTTTTAAATTATAGATGTTTTAGTATTTTTTTTTCAAAACTATTGATATTTTATAAATTCAATACTAAATTCATAATTTTTTTTTTCAATTGTATCCTTGTTTACAATTACTAGTTTATTAATTTTTTATTGCTATCCAAGTTAAGCACTACTACCTAAGCCAATAGCTAATTATGGACGAAAAATGATGATTCCAACAACATCATTAATATATGGGTGTTTTAGTCTATAAATATACTAATTAATAAGTTCTAAATGGATATATACTAACCTTAAATATGAGTATTTTAGTTTTAAGGAGTATGGAATAACTCTTAATCAAATATTATTTAATTTGTTTGATGCACGTTTAGTTTTGTTTAATTATGCTCAAAATTTAATAAGAATTGGTCAAAAGAATTGTGTTGTCATATTACAACTCAAATAAGTAAAGCAAATTGTTTGATCTAATTATGTAATTGCTTATAAAATTATAAAAATTTCTTAACAATGTTAAAAAAATAAATAAATAGACGAAGATTAAGGTAGATAATCATAAAATATCTTTTATTGTGGAAAAGTAACTTTAAGCCTTTGGATATATTAATTTTAAAATTAATGGTTTAATTTTTTTAACTTTTCAATTTTATCTCTTTTTTCTCTCTTTATACTTTTTTTTTTTAACTATTGTACTCTTTTTTCAAACAACCTAACCCTTCATAGGCAACTACACTAATTACTAAATCGTGTCACCATTACACTTCTCTCTTTGTCATGATTGTTTTTTTTTATTCTCTAATCATTCAATTTGTACATTAAAATCATTTACATTGAAGACAAAAAATTAAATCTTATATTTTGGGTATTTAAATTCAAATTGTTAATTGTGAAGTGATTTTAACTTTTTCCTAGTGTTTAGTTGTGTTATTATTTTGATTTTTCTAGTAAGTTGAATGAGATTTTGTTGCGAGCATGTAATGGTGAGTGAATATGATGAATATTTAGGGATTTCGAGGGAGAAGGAACTTGAGTAGTTGCAAAATGGGTCACTATCTCTGACGTTGAAAATGTGATTGATGGTGATAGAAATGTGATAGATAAAAGGTCTTAGTGAGTACACACACGTGCACACACACACACGCATGCACACAAACACGCACATTAACAAATAATATGATTCATGAAGTTCTTCAATCATAACATTAAAGCATCTACCTTGTATATGCCAAACAACCTTCTTTTACCAAAGCTTGATACCTCCTTTAAGGTTTGAAGGAGGCAAATATCCTTCACTTGTCAAAAAAGGTGTTACATTTTAACATTTTTTTCTCTAAGCATTCCAACTTTTAGGTGTCCTTTGAGGATTGAAGGGATTACTACTATTCCCTTGCCAAAAGAAACCTTCTTTAACATTTATATATAGCTTTAATGACATAATTGTTCACTCATATATAAGGGATAAATGAATACATATAAAAGATCTTGTATTATTAAACTACAACATAATCACAATCCATGTATCACGTCTTAAGTGTTTAAATATTGTTTCTTTCATATCCATGTATCACATCTTAAGTGTTTAAATATTATTTCTTTCATTTCCTTTTCATTCACACACATAGAATCTCTTAAGGTTTTTTATATGGATCTTTATGCTACCATCTTATTATAGCTTGTCTCACATATCCAAGTTTCACCAATAACAAGTTTCATCTTTTCAACAATAACACAATCATCTCATTAAGGACATTGTCATCTTAACAAAAATATAATATATCACCAATAATATAGTCATAAACTAAATAATATATCATAATATAAAATCATGAGGATATAAGTTCATCATTCTTATATTCATTACTATCAAAATCCTATTTAGTAATTTAATAAGCACAATAAGAATTTTCAACCATGAATTCTTATAATCATCGCACTAAGATTCACATTTCTTTTGAAGTCGATAACATCAAATAATTCTTACTTTAAATTGATTTCCCAAATAAATATATAAGACATTAGGGATAAAG
The DNA here is from genome assembly GCA_026544285.1 of Pachyrhizus erosus. Classification (NCBI taxonomy): domain Eukaryota; kingdom Viridiplantae; phylum Streptophyta; class Magnoliopsida; order Fabales; family Fabaceae; genus Pachyrhizus; species Pachyrhizus erosus. The sequence continues at coordinate 9,741 of JAMLFT010004810.1, read as the reverse complement.
AAATACTCATCATTTATGATTTCGAAAAAAACCTTTGTAACAAAGAAAATGGGAAGTAAAGTTTGTCATTTTTGCTAAGTCAAACTTAATTCTCGTTCAACCATACTAAATTCTTGCTTAGCAAGACAAACTTGCTCAATTAAACTTAAGTCTCTTGTTTAGCCAAACATGTTTGCTTAGAATATTAAATTTTCTATGACTCAATTTTCTCAACAAAATAGGCTTTATTAGAAAATTAAATTCTTTATGATTCTTGTTCGCTTAGTGAGAAGATTGAGCTCAGCCAAAAGGTCATCTATGGAGGTGTTCTCACTTAGCTAAAATGTGATATTTGTAAAATGCATGTTATTTGCAAAAATGCACCTCCCATTATTTCAACGACTACTTAACCATCTAAGATCACATTAAAAGACCCATTAATGATTCCAATGTTATTAAAATTAGACTAATTATTTACTTGGTTAAGGCACTAAGTTATTGGTTATTAATTGAACTAGTGGGTCACTAGTTAAATTATATAAATGGATAAATTTTATAATAACGTAGATAGATTAATATATAAAGTTATATTTGACTTACATAACATAATGAAATATAATGCTATAGTGACAAAGCTCATTGTTATCTGATAAAAGATTTTGTGTTCAAATCCCAACAACAAATATTTTAATATTTTATTGTGAAAATGCAAAATCACAACATCTTGAGCGCTTGTGTAGTGAGCGTTAAACATCAAACTAACACAAAATACTCAAGTTTCCTTTTTTCAAAACTTTTTAAAATCTAGGCCAACACTTGATACATTTATTAACAAATTCACTTTACCCACAACAATGATCTTTCAACATAAGGTCTTTCTATTAATTAATGTATCCAATGAGTATTATTATTATTATTATAAAATAAATTTTTAAATGATCAAAATCAAAATTTTATTTTTGAATGACCAAAATAAAAAAAAGACATATTTTTCAAGGACTAAATTCATATTTAAGCTTGTCCAATTATATTTTATTCTCTTATTTATTATTAGATAACAATTAAAGATTTAATTTTTATTACTTATTATTAGACTGATTGTATGTAATCAATACTGATTCCATTTGCTTATTATAAATAAAGACTAAGCGAGGTCATTCAAGACACACATTATAGTAAACCCTTTCAACATGATATTAGAGCGATAACTTCCTCCATGATGTATCTAGTCATTATTCTATATTGGGTTTTTAAAAATTTGGAACTTCAATTAGTCTCCTTTGTATTTTTTTTTCAATGTGATAGTCACTTTTCTATTTTTTTGTAATATGCTTTGTCATTCCTTCAACCTTGTCGCCCAATTTTTTTTATAGTCACATTTGCTTTCAATATTTTTTTTTGAGTGACACAACAAGGTTGTCTCTTTTCAAATGCTAAAATTTTTTTCACCTTTAGGCATGTTATTCTTTATGGGTGCATAGTACTTGCCACCACCTTCGATCATCACCATCACTAATTTTTTTAATGCCTCTCGCTCTCCAACTGTCCCTCTAGTGCTTGCATTTCTCACACAACCACCACATTGGTGTGTCATACCTTTTTCCAGTGAGACCCACTCATCAACGAGCCTCCCACTAATTTTTTCACCCTTTACCTTAAGGCGTGCTATTTTTTTATTTTTGCCTTTGTATATGTGCCTCTTTCACGGGTGAACAATACTTGTTGTCATTACAAGCCATCGTTGGTTGTTGTCGAGCCATCATTTACCGACTCAACCACACATTTTGAACTACCTTTTATTTTTCTTGGGTTTACTATATTTATAACAAACTTGACTCATATAACATTTATGTTCTAGTTTGAGAAAAAATGTCATATTATAGTTTGTTATCTTATGTATTATTAAATAACAATAAGATATTTAGTCTTTATTACAAATTATTAGATTAAACCTTTGTAATCAATATTGATTCTATATTTACTTATTATAAATAAAGATTAATCCTTTGTTATATTACTATTTTATAATTTTTATTTATAAAAAATTATATACTATAATTTATATGATCATATCAATATCAATAAATCCTTCTTAGACATTTGTCACTTTATGAAAAAGAGGTCTTCGTCATTATTCTTATCTTCCTTTCTCTCTCTATTTTTCATCTTTCATTGTATTTTTTTATTTTTTTAACGTACATGTAATCTTTTAATTATAATTATCCCTTTATTTATGATATATTATTATTTTCTATCTTTTATTTATAAAAAACTTATACACTATAATTTATATTAACACTTAAGTATAATCTAAGAAAAGAAATCCTTTTGGACATATGTCACTTTTTAGAAAAAAAAAATTTCCTTCCAATTCCTATCTTCTTTTCTCCCCCTCTTTCTCTTTTTTCATATATTTTTTTTATTTTTTCAAGTTACACCTAAGTCTTTTTTTTTATTATTATAACAGCCACTTTATTGACATTATATTATTATTTTATATCTTTTATTTATAAAAAAATATATACCGCAATTGATATGTGCATATCAATATAATCGATATAATCTAAGAAACTCATCTTGAACGCATGTCACTTTTTGAAAAAAAAAAAAAAAGTTTCTCTCCCAAATCCTAGCTTCCCTTTCTCTCTTTTTCTCTATTTTCATTTCTTTTGTCTGTTTTTTTTTAACTTACACATAATTGTTTTTATTATAACTATCTCTTTATTTATATTATATTTCTTATTTATACGTAGAAAATTATATACTATAGTTATGTGAGCATATATAACAATAAAAATAAAGAATCTGTGTTTGTCTACACAATATTCAATTTTATTGAAATATTTAATATAATCATATGTTAATAGGGAATGCAATGATTAATGTTTCCTATTATATGTTTAATATAATATGTCTATTTAAATTAGTATTTTGTGTATTCATTGTATATAATTAGATTGCCTAATTATAGGAATTAGAATAATTGTTACCATCAATGAAAGGCAGAAAAACAGAATTCTGACATGGTATTAGCAGGCTCTCGATCGAACTAGTGATTCCTTCAACGACTCCCTCTGGTCGCTCTTGGCTTGGTCGTTTTCGATGCTTCTGGCTTTAGTGTTCTGAACCTTTTGTTTCTTGTTTGCGAGACATGTTTCTGGTTAATGGGTTTGTTTTTGTATCATGAGTTCGCTTCTAGTTAGTGGGTCTCGTTTTTATACTCGTGGTTCCATGGCTTTGGAAAATTTTTGTGCTCGCTTTACTAGCAAAAACTATCCTGCTTAGGCATTTCAGTTTCAAATGCTTGTGAAAGGGAAAGGATTGCTAGGTTATCTTAACGGGACTTCGATTGCCCCCACGGGCAAGGTTGTGTCGGTTACATGGGAAATCAAGGACGCCCAGATCATTTTAGATCCCTGCCTCCTTTGAGCCTCAAATGGTTAATAATTTGCACTCCTTTTCCATCGCTAAAGATATTGGAAGACTATTTACAATCAAAATAATGCGTCGGGACGCTTTTAGCTTGAACTTAATATTGCAAATTATTAATAAGGATCTATCATACGGGACTATTGCTCTAGTTTTCTTAACTTGTGGGTTGAACATTTTGCACTTTTAAATGCTGATGTTCCTAAGGGTTCGCTTGTTGCTATTCAAACGATATATGAAATTGGCGAGTGTCACCAGTTACTTATAAAGCTTCACCCAGAATTTGGAGTTGTTCGACCTGCTTTTTTGAATCGCAATCCCGTTCCTTCTTTGGAGGTTTGTGTTGGTGAACTTCTTCGAGAGGAGCAACGTCTACTCACCAAAGCAACATGTCCCATGATCATAAAGCTTTGAGGCTATCACGACTGCCTATTCGACTCAAGGTACTAACAAAGATTGTGATATGAAGGGTGTCTAATGTTTTTCTTGTAAATAGTTTGGTCATATTGCTCGTAACTATAGCAAGACTTTTTGCAATTACTGTTAGCAATATGGCCACATTATCACCGAGTGCCCCACAAAGCAATAGTCTTGCACTAGTAGCTCTGCAACGCTCACAACAGGTGTCTCACCTGCCAGATATTTATGGATTTGGGCATATTTCTCTTAGTGCTAGTTTATCTAGTACATTCATTCCTACATGTTATTCCCAGGCAATTAAAAATGTTCGTTGGGTCAAGGCGATGAACGATGAACTCCAGGCCCTTCAAGAAAGCTTCACTTAGGACATTGTTCCTCAGTCTCCAAGTGCTAAAGCCCATTGGTTGCAAATGGGTTTATTTGATGAAGCTGAATTCTGAGGGCACTCTTAACTGTTATAAAGCCTGTTTGGTCGTTTTAGGTAATAAACAAGAGTATGGTGTTGATTATGTTGAGATATTTGCACCTATTGCAAACATGACTACTATTAGGACCATTCTTTATATTGCCACTTCTTAAGGTTGGTCCCTCACTAAAATGGATGAGAAGAATGCATTTCTTTATGGCAATTTGGCGGAAGATATTTACATGACTCCCCTTTCCTAGGCTGTTTTCATCATCTAATGGTATGTGTAAGCTAAAACATTCTCTATATGGCTTGCGACAGGCTCCGTGAGCATGGTTTGACAAGTTGAACTACTCTTCTTGGTTTTCCATTTACTCAAAGTCGTTTTGACTCCTCCTTGTTCATTCATCACACACCCACTGGTATTGTTGTTCTACTTATTTACGTTGATGATATGATTATTATCAGTTTTGCTCATGTCGCCATTCAAAAAATTAAAGAGCAATTTTAGGCTTCTTTTCATATGAAGGACCTCGGTGGTCTTCACTATTTCTTAGGCCTTGAGGTTTGTTCTGATTTCAAGGGAATTTTTCTTCATCAACATAATGTAGACTTGCTATCTTTAGCTGGTCTTATTTCAACCATCTCAGTGGATACTGCTTTTGAGGTTAATGTCAAGTATCATCATGATGAGGGTGATCTATTATCTGATCCTTTATTACATCATCAGTTGTTAGGTGGACTCAATTATCTGACCATTACATGCCTTGATTTGTTGTCCAATAACTAAGGCAATTTATTCACACTCTTCATCATCTTCATTTGACCGTTGTTCACCGCATCATTGGTTACTTGAAAGGCACCTTTGGTTGAGGCCTACTCTTTCCTACTGGGCAGTCTTTGGTTGGTTGGTTATAGTGATCCAGATTAGACTGGTTGTCCCGATACACAAAAATCAGTCACTAGTTGGTGCATGTTTCTTGGTTGTGTTAATCTATTGGAAGAATAAAAAGCAGTCTCGTGTAGTCCTCAACAAAATTTGAGTATCAGGCTATGTCTACGGCTTGCTCTAAATTCATTTGGCTTCATGGACTTTTGGTTGTGCTTGGCTTTCCTCAAACCACTGCCACACCACTTTACCCTGACAACATTAGTGTCATTCAAATTGCTAATAATCTAATTTTCATGAACGCTATATTGGGGAGGATTGTCATTCTATCTTCGCAACTCCAGCTTGCAAATATATTGACCAAGGTTGTATCGTGACCTTGCCATTAGTTCCTCATTAGCAAATTGCACCAATTTGAGGGGATGTCAATAAGGGATCTTGTCATTAATGTTTCTTATTATAATTTGTCTATTTAAATTAGTGATCTGTGTATTCATTGTATATAATTAAATTTCCTAATTATAGGAATTAGAATAATTGTGTCATTATAGCTATTGATGGGTGTAAATATCCTTGTAATATTTATAGATGATATTACGATAAATGAAAGGCAAAAAAATAGAATTTCAGACTAATTATGCTAATAGTTTGAAGTTAAACCAAATAAATTAAATATAATTAGTTTGAAATTGATTTCATTCTAAATCTGAACCAATCCAACATGTAAATAATTCTAAAATTACCTTCAATAAAACACTTGTATTTATATAAAAAATTATTCAATTAAAAAATAAATAAATTAAATAACTATCTAAATTACCATCATATACTTAGATTTGTAAAATAATATGAATTATTTTTACAAAAAATAACAACAACAACTATTTTGTTGATATTAATGGAAGTACCATTACATATTCAGTGAATCACAAAAAATGTAAAATGTATTAGTTATTATATTAATATGTTTTTATTCACTTTAATATTTTTACATTAGTATTGTCTAATATATTACAATAATATTATTTAATTTTTAAATTATATTTAAACTAATTATTTTAAACTTAAAAAATTATTATTTTAAGATATGTACAAGAAATTATTTTAATAATATATACATAAATAATTTAAAAATATAAATAAGATCGAAGGTAACCCATGAAAGCACAAGTATTATGCTAGTTTTCCTTAAACAAGAAAAAAATATCATTAGCTATTTGGTATGGTTTATGGCTTAGCTTTTGTCTAATATGTTGACACGTACGATGTCTTCAATTAGTAGGGACATGTTGCGGTAAGATGATCCACCTTCCTTTATTGTTTTCCTTGCCATGTCTGCGTACATTTTTGCTCTTTCCCTTATCTCTTTTTTTTCTTCCCCTTCACCCATTACTTTCTCAATAGAATCCATAACATTTTCCCTCGTCACCTGAATCCGAGACTTATCTTCCTCTCCCAAGTGCACAACAGATTCAGCTCCCACACTCACCCCAGTCTGCACCACTTGTACAACAACCTTCTCATTGAGGAACTGCTCTGCAAACAGAGGAAAAGTTACCAGTGGCACCCCAGCACAAATCCCTTCAAGCGTGGAATTCCATCCGCAATGTGTCAAAAACGCTCCTATTGCTCTATGTGACAATATCAACACTTGTGGTGCCCAACCCTTAATCAAAAGCCCTCTCCCTTTCACCTTCTCTTCAAACCCATATTCCAAAAGCCACTTCTCCATTTCCTCTCTTCCATATGCACCTCTAAGCACCCAAATGAATGGCCTTTTTGTAGCTTCCAATCCTAGCCCGAGCTCTATTAATTGCTCATGCGTTGCACGGTTTAGACTACCAAGGCAGACATAAATCACTGACCTTGCTGGCCATGAATCAAGCCACTTCACATACGTGCTCTCATCACTTGAGTTTCTCTTACTTCTAAAAGCCTTGTCAACGTCATCCTTATTAGACAGTGACACAGGCCCAACACACCATACCTTACACCCCGTAACCCTTTGATACTCTTTGACATATTCTCCTTCTAACTCTTCAAAACTATTAACCACTATTCCATGGGCTTTTTCCGCAGCTTCCCTTACCGCCTCACGATAACCTTGCAACTTCATGTCTTTGCCAGGATAGAATATCCCGGGGAGTTGAGATCTTCGCAATTCAATTCTGTGGGGCATTCCGGGGACAATAAATTTCTCTTGATAAGACACAGATTCATGGACCTTATCCTTGTTCAAATTGTGGCTGCATAGGAGAAAGAAACAATTAGTCCCGTCGAATATTATTCTAGGGACATTCAACTTGTTGGCAACATGAGCTACACATATGAAATGTTTGTCAGCAATTATGCAGCTTGGAAAGGGTCTTAGCTTTTCAAGTAACTCTTCTAGTGGCCGCTGCATCAAGCTTAAAGCCACGTTGAAGTTGGTTAGGAGATCCATTGATGGAAGAGTGTCTACGCTCTCACACCCCTCTGGTATTCCAGCCTCAGCGCATGGGAATGGAACATGCAGAATTTGTATGGGTGAGCCAGATTGAATCTCTCTGTCTATGCTAGCTTGGAAGTGGATGGAATTGAGGGGTGTGGTGACTATGCTCACCTTCACTTTGCGTCGTGTCAACAATTTGGCCATGTCCACCATGGGGAGAAGATGACCTGGGGCCATTAAGGGGATGAACACAAAGTGGAGGTTGCAAAGGGGTGTTGAATCCATGAATTGCACGTTTCTGTGTTGTGGGAAATGATATCTTTTTACCTTTTTCTTTTCCAGCGGAGAAAGGCACGGGAGAAGGCTATTTAATGACTATACATGCAATCGGAACCGACTTAACTCGCCTAATTCAGATGAAAACAGAAAATTATTCATGGACTTGTTCATCATCTTTAATGCCACGTAGATTATCAAAATAAATTTCTATTTTAATTGAAAAGTAAAGTAAAAATACTTTTAAAAATTGAGTCTAAACTTAGTCCTTTCAATATCTTAATTTGGAGTTGGAGTATCATCTTCACATTAAGTGGAATTGTGTATGGCCTGGATAATAGGTTAATTGAATTTCAACGTCTCTTAATTTTAAATATCTTATTAATATTTTTTATTTTTATTTTTATTTTTCTCTTTATATTATATTCTATTATTTATCATATTCAAATTATTTTTTTTCTTTTATATCTCTTTCTTTATGAAAGAAAATTTTGGATGTGCAATTATATTTATCTTATTTAATATTTAGTTGCTACCCAATTATGTACAAATGACGTAAGAGCAAACGTTTTCAAAGCCAGAGTGCCAAGTACACTCTAAGTCTTGTCTTTTAAATGGTAAAATTTAGTTACAAGGTGTGCATGTAGTGCACGTCTCTTGACATGGACAAACCGAAACCTCCCCACCGGAAGTGACAGATAATGTTAAATGTGTAGGAGACATGTAAACATGCATCATTATTAAAATGCCAACCAGCTGAGTTTTTCTTTTTGGCAGCAACCAGTGGATTTTAGGATTATTAACTTCAACAATTCTGTTCATACTTTAAAGTTTTAAATATTTTTTTTTGTTAATTTTATCTTTATTTAAAATTTTAAAACAAAAATCAAAATTGTAGTGACAGAAAATTAAAATTCAAGATAAGTTTATTTTGAAAAAATATATATTAAAAAAATATTTTTAAAAAGAAAATAGTCTTTAAAATTATATAGAGTTGACAAGTCAATTATGCATAAATAAAATATTAACGTTTTATGTTGTTTGTTTTAAAATAATTATCTCCAATAAAATTTGTAAAATTAATATAACTTAAAAAATATTTACTTTATTTTTAAAAATAAAATAAATAAAAATCTAATTATTTAATATATTTGTTATTTTTATTGATAATGTTTTTTTAATGATAAAAAATTATTATTTTGAAAATAATAAATAGTTTATGAAAATATATTTTTATTAAGGCTATATTTAACAAAATATTTTTTATCAATAAATATTAGTTATTAATTTATTAGTGAAAGAGATTAAAAATCATGACCTTTTTTTTTTCCTTCGTTCTTTAATTATCAAGTCTATCTTATAATTCTTGTTTAACAAAATATTTTAATTAATTTTTAACTTTTTTTTACTAGTTAAAAAATTTATTTGACTGTTTGGTACAAAAATTAGGTAGTTTTTAATATTTTTTAATATTTATTCTCTTTTTTTCTTAAATATTTATTATGTTTTCTTTTAGATCATTTTTATATAAGATAAAATTTTATTTTTTTTCTCTTCTTCTATTCACAAGGTAAGATTTAGTTTTTTTTTTTTTTTTTTTTTACATAAGAAAGACTTTCTCATTTTAGGGTTTAAGATATTGATAATGATAAATATTAAGTTTATTTTATTTTATTTTAATTATTATGTTTTTGATATTTTTATATTATATTATTTATTTTAATCATTATATTATTTATAATATTTAATTTTTTATTCTAACTTATTCTTCAAAATATTAATATTATTTGATGATAGATTTTTTTAAGAATAAATGATTTATTTTAACCATTACACTATTCATATGATTTTTTATTATTTTTAATATTATACTTTAAAAATATTTTAATTATTATATTAATTAACTTAATT